>CAWUPE010001078.1:0-20698 GCA_963924145.1 Pyrausta purpuralis | reverse complement strand
ATACGATTCCATAGAGACAGCGGGTAGGCTACAGGCGTAGTGGGGAGGGGGCCGTACACTCGATCACACGAAGCGTTGCGTGCGACGGTGCGATAGAGACAGACGATTGTTTACAAATCGGTCTGTTCGTGTTTCGGGTGACGATTTTTCATAATTTATACATACCTAACAATATTAACAAAAATAAATACCTAATAATTATTAATATCATATATCGTCCGTTGTTTATTCTTCTCTCACCTCACACGCATACACGTATGGTTATAATATCGGTGTTAATACAATTACCGTACCTTACCTGTACTATCATCACGATGTGAATCATCTATATCATGCAACGGTGTCCATGTACGAGTAAATATATATATATATATATATATATTCATCACAACAACAACACCGAGATAAACGACATAATACATATAATATAAGTAATTACTACGAGTATATTGTGGTTCCGTAGGTATCTGCGTATTGTCACACATTAATAATAGGTTAGTTATCCCTTATGATCATATTTATGTAAGATACCGATCTATGAGCAAGTACGTGAGTATACTGTGCGTCTCGTCTCAAAGAAACTTTTAGTGTTTAATTAATTAAAACACACATTCATGAATCATATGCGGCCCTGAAAAGGGCCTTTTGTGAATAATTGTATTGAACAACGTTTGCCACGCGGACGCGGTTCGCGCCGCCGGCGAACGTTATGCAAGCGACCGCTCGCTGCTTAAGCGCGCTCTCCTCGGATCCTGCGCGCCAATTGGATGTCCTTTGGCATGATGGTGACGCGTTTCGCGTGGATGGCGCACAGATTGGTGTCTTCGAAGAGACCGACTAGGTAAGCCTCGCTCGCCTCCTGGAGGGCCATCACGGCGGAGCTCTGGAAACGCAGGTCGGTCTTGAAGTCCTGTGCGATCTCACGTACGAGACGCTGGAACGGCAGCTTGCGGATCAACAGCTCTGTACTCTTCTGGTAACGACGGATCTCACGAAGGGCTACGGTGCCGGGCCTGTAGCGATGGGCTTCTTGACACCGCCGGTGGCGGGCGCGCTCTTGCGAGCCGCCTTGGTGGCGAGCTGCTTCCTCGGGGCTTTGCCACCGGTGGATTTACGAGCGGTCTGCTTCGTACGTGCCATTGTTAATTAAAGTGAGTTTACACACACGGGAGTTGGGTGCAACGCGACTAGGGAGGTTACGTGTCGTACTAACGACGTACTGACGTATAATAAAAACACATACGGACACAAGTCTATATTTATACACGGACGAGGCGTCGCTCTCGCTCGCTCACCGTCTACCGTCCCTTTCTAGCGCGCAAACGCGCCATTCCTTTCCCACTGGTGTTGTTGTATTTTACTCGGTGAATCGTCATTCTTACTATTTTGCCTGTGTACTAATGTTTAGTTAGGTAGATACTATATTAAAATAATAATAAGGAAATCAATCTTAATGCACGCACATATTACATTTGATGCACACGTATGTACACATTTTTTTTTTTTTTTTTTTTATGCCGTCGCGGTGTCGTTATCGTTTATATTATTATATTTGCATTGTACATAGGTACCAACCTATTTTTTTTTTTTATTTTTTTTTTACATCATCACAACCTGCGACGTAACGTTTTTATTTTTATCTTTTGTCTCTTATTGAACACCTAATGTTGTTGCAGTGCGCTCTGTGTTGTCTAAATAATGTAATAATAATAATTAATTCATACGTACACAATGTATTTTATATCTACTCGTTTTATACATACATACATAAGCACGCGCACGCGTACAACTACCTATGCTGCGCGTAAAAGTTTCTAACTTCATGTCATTCATTCATTTATTTATTTATTTACGCTATAATAATAATATTTATCTGAGACGTCATCTTCAAGAAACATTGTAATTTTCGATATGCATTTTGTGGCCCTGAAAAGGGCCTTTTGGTTCAGTGTCGTGCCCGCACACACGCACACAGCAGTGCGCGTGTAACGAGTTACGAGACACGGCGAATCGGTTAACATTAATTAACCGAATTCACTTTGAGCTGGTGTACTTGGTGACCGCCTTGGTGCCTTCACTCACGGCGTGCTTGGCGAGTTCACCGGGCAGCAGGAGCCTGACGGAGGTCTGCACCTCCCTCGATGTGATGGTGGAGCGCTTGTTGTAGTGGGCGAGGCGAGAGGCTTCGGCGGCGATGCGTTCGAAGATGTCGTTCACGAACGAGTTCATGATAGACATGGCCTTACTGGAGATGCCGGTGTCCGGGTGCACCTGCTTCAACACCTTGTAGATGTAGATGGCGTAGCTCTCCTTCCTCTTGTGCTTCTTCTTTTTCTTGTCGGTTTTAGAGATGTTCTTTTGGGCCTTGCCGGACTTCTTAGCGGCCTTTCCACTTGTCTTGGGCGGCATGGTTGAGAGTTGAGTGTGTACGAAACAATCGGCTTATATGCAAACGACGCGTGCACCGTTGGGAGATGCGAGCGAATGTGTCGTAGCCGAGACAAAAATATGGGTATACCTCGATTCACGGGGGTCGAATACTCGACTACTGAGCTTTACATTGGCGACCAATAGCGTCGCTCCAACGTCTTCCGTCTCGCTCTAATTCGTCCTCTCGCTCAAAAAGTTCTGCACATGCGGTTGAAACGAGACAGATACATATCACCATGTCGCTCTTTTATAGATTGTATGAGTAGTAAACATTGCGTTTTTGATAATATCAATACTAATCGTGTTTGTACCATTTTTTATTAAATTCACCAATAATCTACTTTAAATATATACTTACCCGTCTATAATACACAGAATATAATTCATTGGGCACCTCCTTTCAATTTTGTATAATTTCATAATTGCAATGGTAATTTATATAATTTCTTGACTCGTTCACTTTCATTACTGGGTACACATGGTATGTATATATATGTATCGACGATTTCGTATGGCAATGTGGGCGTGTGTGTATTGTACGTTATCATGTATGTACTAATTGTATGAGTCAATCTCCAAGAAACATTTTATAAAATATCAGAATCATATTGTGGCCCTGAAAAGGGCCTTTTGTATATGAAGCGTAACACACGAGTGCCTCTGTGTGACGTCATAGTGTGCACGTTCGGATACGTGTACATGAAAAGCTTAAGCCTTCTTTTCGGTCTTCTTTGGCAACAGCACCGCCTGAATGTTGGGCAGCACACCACCCTGGGCGATGGTCACGCCGGAGAGGAGCTTGTTCAACTCCTCGTCGTTGCGTATCGCCAGCTGGAGATGTCTGGGGATGATTCTGGTCTTCTTGTTGTCACGGGCAGCGTTGCCGGCCAACTCGAGGACCTCGGCGGCCAAGTACTCCATCACGGCGGCGAGGTAGACAGGCGCACCGGCACCGACGCGCTCGGCGTAGTTTCCCTTACGCAGAAGTCTGTGGATACGACCGACCGGGAACTGTAGACCGGCACGGTTGGACCGAGACTTTGCCTTCCCCTTTACTTTGCCACCTTTGCCGCGTCCGGACATGTTTGGAGTGTTGATTTACGGAACGTGAATAACGAATAAGTTATAGGTGCGGCGAGCGAGAGCGCAGCAGAGACTGTTTCTAAAATCATCGAAATAATAATATATATACTCGCGCACGCCGGCCGAATAGTGGGGTGAGCGTTTAAACGTAAGAGAGAGTGAGACAGACATATACTTAGCACTCGCTCTCTAATAGAACCCACCCCGACCGACCCAGACAGAATGTGTGTAGGTATTCAGAGCACGGCATGTCCAGGTCCAATGTTTATTTTATAAAGAGTGCTAGATGCAGATAATTACCACTGTCCCATTTTTTTTTTTTTCTTCTTCTTTTTTTTTTCTTTTTTCAACTAAATGACTAATGACTAATGAAAACTAAATAATAATAAACAAACAAACTTTTCATAGTTGGCTGCATTTTGTTATATAACGTGAATATTATCATTGCACTAGTCTATGACGGAAATATAATTGCAAAAGTCAAGACAACAAGAGAAAAGTTTCGTCGTCGCGGGCAGTCGGGCGGTCCTGCTGCGATTTTTGTATTATAGGTACAAAATAATGCAATGTGTGGGCGAAACAAACGGCCAATAGTGATACCTAGTGATAAATAAAATATCGTTTGCGCGGAAAGCCCGCCGTGTGTGTTGTGTGTGCGTGTGAGAGACCTACTGTGGCGGTAAAATAAGACATCAGCGTACCTAATGAATGTGTTTGTTAACGGTGATGATAATATATGATAAATTTTGTTTATTTAGTTAACGTTCAATCGTGGGTGTTACGTTTCAGGTGTGGTGCTAAATGCGTGCGTGTGCATATATATATTATACGTACGTAAATTACGAACAACGGCGCGGACGGAGGTGCCGCTGAATGCAGCAATGTGAATGAAATAGGTCCAATGAAATGGACGATCGACTGTGACTGTGAGTGAAGTGATGGATGACCACCTACGGGTACGTAAACAACGCATAATAATAATTATTATTATTACACAGATTTAGTTGTGTGCAAATGGTGTTAAATTTGTGAGTGATCCTGTAAGTAGTTACTTAGTTAGTAGGTAACTCGTGTGAGTATTGCGTACGCGTAGGTGGGTAATGCAGCAGTAGTACCTAAGTAAAGTACGTAGGGATTGTGTATGTATGTATGTATGTATGTATGTATGTGTGTGTGTGTGTGTGTGTGTGTTTGTTGTGTTATAAAGCATAATTATATTATGTAGTGTAACGTGTTTGTTTTATATCGTTTTCAGGGTAGAAACTGCGTGGAGATAGAGAGAGACTCGTAATTCGAACAGAAACCATGTGAATACACATGTTTGAACGTTTTGTTAGCCCTGAAAAGGGCTTTTTGTTGAACATTCGACGTTCGCTGCAACCGCAGCCTCTGACTCGGGGCCGTTATGATGGTGGCGGCGCGCCGGCGCGGGCGTTTCGGTGAGTGACGACGCTTGCTTGCTTCCTTTCTTTCTTCCACTTTTTAGCCAAGCAATGTAGTCGGTTGTTGAATAACTTATAGACAACAACAACAACGTCACCTTCACACACCGCACCGGGCGCACCACATACCACATAAGACGACACCGGCGGGCGACACGAGTTGCTTGCTGCATTGGCGGCGGTGTGATGGCGGCGTATACTTGTCGTTTACTTCTTGCCGGCGGACGCCTTCTTAGCCGCGGGCTTGGACTTGGGGGTGGCGGCGGCCTTCTTCGGTTTGGGCGCTTTCGGCTTCTTCGTCGGAGGCTTCGCTGTCTTCTTCGCCTTGGGTGCGGCGGCGGCTTTACCCTTGGCGGCGGCCGCGGGTTTCTTGGCGGCGGGCTTCTTCTTAGCGGCGGCGGCCTTCTTGTCCTTGGTGGCGGGCTTCGCCTTCGACGGCGACGAAGCGGCGCTCGAGGCTGCAGCTTTCTTCGCTTTGCCCGCGGCGGCGGAGGCGGTCGCCTTCTTGGACTTGGCGGACGCGGCGGAGGCTCCCTTGGCGGTAGCTTTGCTCGCGGCGGGTTTCTTGGAGGCGGCCGATTTGGATTCCAACTTGAACGATCCCGAAGCGCCCTTTCCCTTGGTCTGAATGAGGGCACCGGACTCTACGGCGCTCTTGAGATACTTCCTGATGAACGGCGCCAATTTCTCGGCGTCGACCTTATACTGAGCGGCTATGTATTTCTTGATCGCTTGCAGGGAGGAACCGCTTCGCTCCTTCAACTCCTTGATGGCGTTGTTGACCATCTCGGATGTCTTAGGGTGCGTCGGCTTCGCCTTCGGTTTCTTGGCGCCGGCGGCGGACGCCTTCGGCTTCTTCGCGGGCGTAGCCGGCGCGGGTGTCTCGGATGCTACTGCTGTGTCTGCCATTTTTCTCTTCCCCGTGATACTAGTATATACACGTAGTGACGAACGAACTAACGATCTTTATTCTTGCTTTTTAGACGTGTACTGCTACTGCGCGCGCGCGGAACGAGTGAAAAGGATAGATAGAGCTGTGCGACGCGGGATAGCGCGTGAAATCGAACGCGCTTTGGCAATACCGTAAGGAGAGCCGCTCTGCCGCTAGACGTTTTCTCGTACACAAGCTTGAAACTTTTCACTAGCATGTGTCTTAAAAAAATACGTTCCCTAACATTATTTACATGTAATTCATTATTAGCACTTGTGCCTTGAATCTCTTAAAGTGCACCGACGATACTGTACAGTTATTATTACAATATAAACGACGGTTTGAACGCTACGCTAGTTTATTTTCAACATTGTGCACCGCATTGACCGAGGGTCGTGTTTAAATGTTATTTTTCTCCCGTAATTCGTATATGATGTACGTTAATTCTTCGAAAATTTAAAATCGAACATCCCAACCTTTATACGTGTAAAAAAATATATCATATTTGTTACGCTTCGGGCCGTATTTATCGTACTCGAGAGGAGGGTCGTAAAACATGAACGCTCTCCACTCGGTCTCTGTGAAGGCGTTCCTGTGCTCGTGTACGTTACATGTTACGCTTATAAATAAATTGTATTATCCATATTTCAATCATGTTAAATGATTCAAAGTCATATTGATAACAACATTATAACTGTACGTACCTACATAGTCCGCGCGCGATCTAATAACTAACACGCTCTCCATAATAACAGGCGGTATCATCGGGTCCTATATGAGTACAAAATGCAGATTCTTCTACTATTGCTGCTTGCTGCTGATCAACCAACGCGTTCTTCGCGTGTCGACAAGTCGAATAATAAAATTATTTGTAATTTCAAAACTGTACAAAATGTAATATATTATATGTATATACATATATATTTTTTTTTTATTTCAGTTCATTCATTGCTCAACCCGCTGCGACGCTGCCGTAAGAGGAGGAGGCGATAACCGGCCCGAGAATATGTGTATAAATTATAATTAATTATATTTAATTGTTTTGTGTATTGTTATACTTACAAATTAAACTCTTTCATCATAAAATAAATGTTTAAAATCATCTCTCTGAAGTGTTGTTCGAGCAACACTTACATATCCTACCTACCTATCCATCTCACTCACTCCCTCCCTTCCCATGTTTATTTCATTTTATATTTTTATACCATATAAAAAAGGAGTGACGATGTATTCAACAGTCTGGTAATACAGTACATTCAATAAATAATAAAAAAAAAAGTACAGTAGTTCGGTAGGTACCTACGTGATATTATAATATGTAGGCAGGTAAGCAGGTAAACTAATGTGAGAGTTCGAGTAGCATGCGTTCTCGTCAATGTGGAAATAATCTCGAGTGTGATGTATGTATGCCAAGTAATGTATAGGTAGGTACATAGAGTGCTGCAACTTCGTCTTCGAAAGAAACAGTCAATTTTTAAACAACGAAACTTGTGCGGCCCTGAAAAGGGCCTTTTTATTATAAATCGGCGAGCGGCGGCGATGATGCACCACACGACGACACACACACACCGACCGGGGTGGGTAGGTATGGTTATTTAACCTCCGAAACCGTATAGGGTGCGCCCCTGGCGTTTCAGAGCGTAGACCACGTCCATGGCGGTGACGGTCTTCCTCTTGGCGTGCTCGGTGTAGGTGACGGCGTCACGGATCACGTTCTCTAGGAACACCTTGAGCACACCGCGGGTCTCTTCGTAGATCAAACCGGAGATACGTTTCACGCCACCTCTGCGAGCGAGACGACGGATCGCTGGCTTCGTGATACCTTGGATGTTATCACGGAGCACCTTCCTGTGACGCTTGGCGCCTCCTTTCCCCAGACCCTTTCCTCCCTTACCGCGACCGGTCATGTTGAATTGTTACAAGATTGTTCTTTTGTACGACGGATTAACGAACGTTAGGCGGGTAGCGCGTAACTGACTCACTACATATACGGTGCTCCGATATTTATACGATTCCATAGAGACAGCGGGTAGGCTACAGGCGTAGTGGGGAGGGGGCCGTACACTCGATCACACGAAGCGTTGCGTGCGACGGTGCGATAGAGACAGACGATTGTTTACAAATCGGTCTGTTCGTGTTTCGGGTGACGATTTTTCATAATTTATACATACCTAACAATATTAACAAAAATAAATACCTAATAATTATTAATATCATATATCGTCCGTTGTTTATTCTTCTCTCACCTCACACGCATACACGTATGGTTATAATATCGGTGTTAATACAATTACCGTACCTTACCTGTACTATCATCACGATGTGAATCATCTATATCATGCAACGGTGTCCATGTACGAGTAAATATATATATATATATATATATATTCATCACAACAACAACACCGAGATAAACGACATAATACATATAATATAAGTAATTACTACGAGTATATTGTGGTTCCGTAGGTATCTGCGTATTGTCACACATTAATAATAGGTTAGTTATCCCTTATGATCATATTTATGTAAGATACCGATCTATGAGCAAGTACGTGAGTATACTGTGCGTCTCGTCTCAAAGAAACTTTTAGTGTTTAATTAATTAAAACACACATTCATGAATCATATGCGGCCCTGAAAAGGGCCTTTTGTGAATAATTGTATTGAACAACGTTTGCCACGCGGACGCGGTTCGCGCCGCCGGCGAACGTTATGCAAGCGACCGCTCGCTGCTTAAGCGCGCTCTCCTCGGATCCTGCGCGCCAATTGGATGTCCTTTGGCATGATGGTGACGCGTTTCGCGTGGATGGCGCACAGATTGGTGTCTTCGAAGAGACCGACTAGGTAAGCCTCGCTCGCCTCCTGGAGGGCCATCACGGCGGAGCTCTGGAAACGCAGGTCGGTCTTGAAGTCCTGTGCGATCTCACGTACGAGACGCTGGAACGGCAGCTTGCGGATCAACAGCTCTGTACTCTTCTGGTAACGACGGATCTCACGAAGGGCTACGGTGCCGGGCCTGTAGCGATGGGGCTTCTTGACACCGCCGGTGGCGGGCGCGCTCTTGCGAGCCGCCTTGGTGGCGAGCTGCTTCCTCGGGGCTTTGCCACCGGTGGATTTACGAGCGGTCTGCTTCGTACGTGCCATTGTTAATTAAAGTGAGTTTACACACACGGGAGTTGGGTGCAACGCGACTAGGGAGGTTACGTGTCGTACTAACGACGTACTGACGTATAATAAAAACACATACGGACACAAGTCTATATTTATACACGGACGAGGCGTCGCTCTCGCTCGCTCACCGTCTACCGTCCCTTTCTAGCGCGCAAACGCGCCATTCCTTTCCCACTGGTGTTGTTGTATTTTACTCGGTGAATCGTCATTCTTACTATTTTGCCTGTGTACTAATGTTTAGTTAGGTAGATACTATATTAAAATAATAATAAGGAAATCAATCTTAATGCACGCACATATTACATTTGATGCACACGTATGTACACATTTTTTTTTTTTTTTTTTTTATGCCGTCGCGGTGTCGTTATCGTTTATATTATTATATTTGCATTGTACATAGGTACCAACCTATTTTTTTTTTTTATTTTTTTTTTACATCATCACAACCTGCGACGTAACGTTTTTATTTTTATCTTTTGTCTCTTATTGAACACCTAATGTTGTTGCAGTGCGCTCTGTGTTGTCTAAATAATGTAATAATAATAATTAATTCATACGTACACAATGTATTTTATATCTACTCGTTTTATACATACATACATAAGCACGCGCACGCGTACAACTACCTATGCTGCGCGTAAAAGTTTCTAACTTCATGTCATTCATTCATTTATTTATTTATTTACGCTATAATAATAATATTTATCTGAGACGTCATCTTCAAGAAACATTGTAATTTTCGATATGCATTTTGTGGCCCTGAAAAGGGCCTTTTGGTTCAGTGTCGTGCCCGCACACACGCACACAGCAGTGCGCGTGTAACGAGTTACGAGACACGGCGAATCGGTTAACATTAATTAACCGAATTCACTTTGAGCTGGTGTACTTGGTGACCGCCTTGGTGCCTTCACTCACGGCGTGCTTGGCGAGTTCACCGGGCAGCAGGAGCCTGACGGAGGTCTGCACCTCCCTCGATGTGATGGTGGAGCGCTTGTTGTAGTGGGCGAGGCGAGAGGCTTCGGCGGCGATGCGTTCGAAGATGTCGTTCACGAACGAGTTCATGATAGACATGGCCTTACTGGAGATGCCGGTGTCCGGGTGCACCTGCTTCAACACCTTGTAGATGTAGATGGCGTAGCTCTCCTTCCTCTTGTGCTTCTTCTTTTTCTTGTCGGTTTTAGAGATGTTCTTTTGGGCCTTGCCGGACTTCTTAGCGGCCTTTCCACTTGTCTTGGGCGGCATGGTTGAGAGTTGAGTGTGTACGAAACAATCGGCTTATATGCAAACGACGCGTGCACCGTTGGGAGATGCGAGCGAATGTGTCGTAGCCGAGACAAAAATATGGGTATACCTCGATTCACGGGGGTCGAATACTCGACTACTGAGCTTTACATTGGCGACCAATAGCGTCGCTCCAACGTCTTCCGTCTCGCTCTAATTCGTCCTCTCGCTCAAAAAGTTCTGCACATGCGGTTGAAACGAGACAGATACATATCACCATGTCGCTCTTTTATAGATTGTATGAGTAGTAAACATTGCGTTTTTGATAATATCAATACTAATCGTGTTTGTACCATTTTTTATTAAATTCACCAATAATCTACTTTAAATATATACTTACCCGTCTATAATACACAGAATATAATTCATTGGGCACCTCCTTTCAATTTTGTATAATTTCATAATTGCAATGGTAATTTATATAATTTCTTGACTCGTTCACTTTCATTACTGGGTACACATGGTATGTATATATATGTATCGACGATTTCGTATGGCAATGTGGGCGTGTGTGTATTGTACGTTATCATGTATGTACTAATTGTATGAGTCAATCTCCAAGAAACATTTTATAAAATATCAGAATCATATTGTGGCCCTGAAAAGGGCCTTTTGTATATGAAGCGTAACACACGAGTGCCTCTGTGTGACGTCATAGTGTGCACGTTCGGATACGTGTACATGAAAAGCTTAAGCCTTCTTTTCGGTCTTCTTTGGCAACAGCACCGCCTGAATGTTGGGCAGCACACCACCCTGGGCGATGGTCACGCCGGAGAGGAGCTTGTTCAACTCCTCGTCGTTGCGTATCGCCAGCTGGAGATGTCTGGGGATGATTCTGGTCTTCTTGTTGTCACGGGCAGCGTTGCCGGCCAACTCGAGGACCTCGGCGGCCAAGTACTCCATCACGGCGGCGAGGTAGACAGGCGCACCGGCACCGACGCGCTCGGCGTAGTTTCCCTTACGCAGAAGTCTGTGGATACGACCGACCGGGAACTGTAGACCGGCACGGTTGGACCGAGACTTTGCCTTAGTAGTGGGCGATATAAATTGATATGTCAAAAGATATCGATACATGTACGCGATATATCGCTTTAATCCGATATTATCGAATCGACTAGTATCGAATGTAATATCGATATATTTCATCCGATACAAAAAATATCGAGTCCCATTCCATCTTTTCTTTATTTCTATTTATTTTCTAAGACTTCTTCCCTTTAAATCTACAACCTTGTTAATTTGAGTAAAAATAAAACGAAAATCCCCGGATTATAGAAAACTAGCTTTTGCAATAACGAAACGCAGACATGGAAGAAGATACCCTCCACGATGGCAGCACTAGTAGTAAAACTTTTATAATCTGTAGTGTCTATGGTCACTCACTTGCTTTAGACATAAACATATTATGTGATCTGTGCTCACTTGTTTCATAAGTTGCGTTTTCAATGCATTATAACTTTTAAAAGTTATCTGTTTTGTTTATTATTATTAAAAATATATATATAAATAATACCGTCAAGTGTGTATAAATAACGATGTATAAAACTATACATGGCTAAGGTACACATGGCTTTTGGATCGTATGGCCTTGAATTCTTATTCGTGTCATCTATGAAATTATGTTTATTCGTTTCTTCTCTTTAAAGTGTTTTTACTTATAATCCCTATTTTATATTATAGACTAGTTAAATACAACTGATTATTTACGATATTTTTAAAATATCGATATATTTGTTCGATATATCGCAAAGTATCGATATAACATTGCGATATATTATATCGAAAAAAATATCGATATTTTTTTTACGTGAACATCCCTACTTTGCCTTCCCCTTTACTTTGCCACCTTTGCCGCGTCCGGACATGTTTGGAGTGTTGATTTACGGAACGTGAATAACGAATAAGTTATAGGTGCGGCGAGCGAGAGCGCAGCAGAGACTGTTTCTAAAATCATCGAAATAATAATATATATACTCGCGCACGCCGGCCGAATAGTGGGGTGAGCGTTTAAACGTAAGAGAGAGTGAGACAGACATATACTTAGCACTCGCTCTCTAATAGAACCCACCCCGACCGACCCAGACAGAATGTGTGTAGGTATTCAGAGCACGGCATGTCCAGGTCCAATGTTTATTTTATAAAGAGTGCTAGATGCAGATAATTACCACTGTCCCATTTTTTTTTTTTTCTTCTTCTTTTTTTTTTCTTTTTTCAACTAAATGACTAATGACTAATGAAAACTAAATAATAATAAACAAACAAACTTTTCATAGTTGGCTGCATTTTGTTATATAACGTGAATATTATCATTGCACTAGTCTATGACGGAAATATAATTGCAAAAGTCAAGACAACAAGAGAAAAGTTTCGTCGTCGCGGGCAGTCGGGCGGTCCTGCTGCGATTTTTGTATTATAGGTACAAAATAATGCAATGTGTGGGGCGAAACAAACGGCCAATAGTGATACCTAGTGATAAATAAAATATCGTTTGCGCGGAAAGCCCGCCGTGTGTGTTGTGTGTGCGTGTGAGAGACCTACTGTGGCGGTAAAATAAGACATCAGCGTACCTAATGAATGTGTTTGTTAACGGTGATGATAATATATGATAAATTTTGTTTATTTAGTTAACGTTCAATCGTGGGTGTTACGTTTCAGGTGTGGTGCTAAATGCGTGCGTGTGCATATATATATTATACGTACGTAAATTACGAACAACGGCGCGGACGGAGGTGCCGCTGAATGCAGCAATGTGAATGAAATAGGTCCAATGAAATGGACGATCGACTGTGACTGTGAGTGAAGTGATGGATGACCACCTACGGGTACGTAAACAACGCATAATAATAATTATTATTATTACACAGATTTAGTTGTGTGCAAATGGTGTTAAATTTGTGAGTGATCCTGTAAGTAGTTACTTAGTTAGTAGGTAACTCGTGTGAGTATTGCGTACGCGTAGGTGGGTAATGCAGCAGTAGTACCTAAGTAAAGTACGTAGGGATTGTGTATGTATGTATGTATGTATGTATGTATGTGTGTGTGTGTGTGTGTGTGTGTTTGTTGTGTTATAAAGCATAATTATATTATGTAGTGTAACGTGTTTGTTTTATATCGTTTTCAGGGTAGAAACTGCGTGGAGATAGAGAGAGACTCGTAATTCGAACAGAAACCATGTGAATACACATGTTTGAACGTTTTGTTAGCCCTGAAAAGGGCTTTTTGTTGAACATTCGACGTTCGCTGCAACCGCAGCCTCTGACTCGGGGCCGTTATGATGGTGGCGGCGCGCCGGCGCGGGCGTTTCGGTGAGTGACGACGCTTGCTTGCTTCCTTTCTTTCTTCCACTTTTTAGCCAAGCAATGTAGTCGGTTGTTGAATAACTTATAGACAACAACAACAACGTCACCTTCACACACCGCACCGGGCGCACCACATACCACATAAGACGACACCGGCGGGCGACACGAGTTGCTTGCTGCATTGGCGGCGGTGTGATGGCGGCGTATACTTGTCGTTTACTTCTTGCCGGCGGACGCCTTCTTAGCCGCGGGCTTGGACTTGGGGGTGGCGGCGGCCTTCTTCGGTTTGGGCGCTTTCGGCTTCTTCGTCGGAGGCTTCGCTGTCTTCTTCGCCTTGGGTGCGGCGGCGGCTTTACCCTTGGCGGCGGCCGCGGGTTTCTTGGCGGCGGGCTTCTTCTTAGCGGCGGCGGCCTTCTTGTCCTTGGTGGCGGGCTTCGCCTTCGACGGCGACGAAGCGGCGCTCGAGGCTGCAGCTTTCTTCGCTTTGCCCGCGGCGGCGGAGGCGGTCGCCTTCTTGGACTTGGCGGACGCGGCGGAGGCTCCCTTGGCGGTAGCTTTGCTCGCGGCGGGTTTCTTGGAGGCGGCCGATTTGGATTCCAACTTGAACGATCCCGAAGCGCCCTTTCCCTTGGTCTGAATGAGGGCACCGGACTCTACGGCGCTCTTGAGATACTTCCTGATGAACGGCGCCAATTTCTCGGCGTCGACCTTATACTGAGCGGCTATGTATTTCTTGATCGCTTGCAGGGAGGAACCGCTTCGCTCCTTCAACTCCTTGATGGCGTTGTTGACCATCTCGGATGTCTTAGGGTGCGTCGGCTTCGCCTTCGGTTTCTTGGCGCCGGCGGCGGACGCCTTCGGCTTCTTCGCGGGCGTAGCCGGCGCGGGTGTCTCGGATGCTACTGCTGTGTCTGCCATTTTTCTCTTCCCCGTGATACTAGTATATACACGTAGTGACGAACGAACTAACGATCTTTATTCTTGCTTTTTAGACGTGTACTGCTACTGCGCGCGCGCGGAACGAGTGAAAAGGATAGATAGAGCTGTGCGACGCGGGATAGCGCGTGAAATCGAACGCGCTTTGGCAATACCGTAAGGAGAGCCGCTCTGCCGCTAGACGTTTTCTCGTACACAAGCTTGAAACTTTTCACTAGCATGTGTCTTAAAAAAATACGTTCCCTAACATTATTTACATGTAATTCATTATTAGCACTTGTGCCTTGAATCTCTTAAAGTGCACCGACGATACTGTACAGTTATTATTACAATATAAACGACGGTTTGAACGCTACGCTAGTTTATTTTCAACATTGTGCACCGCATTGACCGAGGGTCGTGTTTAAATGTTATTTTTCTCCCGTAATTCGTATATGATGTACGTTAATTCTTCGAAAATTTAAAATCGAACATCCCAACCTTTATACGTGTAAAAAAATATATCATATTTGTTACGCTTCGGGCCGTATTTATCGTACTCGAGAGGAGGGTCGTAAAACATGAACGCTCTCCACTCGGTCTCTGTGAAGGCGTTCCTGTGCTCGTGTACGTTACATGTTACGCTTATAAATAAATTGTATTATCCATATTTCAATCATGTTAAATGATTCAAAGTCATATTGATAACAACATTATAACTGTACGTACCTACATAGTCCGCGCGCGATCTAATAACTAACACGCTCTCCATAATAACAGGCGGTATCATCGGGTCCTATATGAGTACAAAATGCAGATTCTTCTACTATTGCTGCTTGCTGCTGATCAACCAACGCGTTCTTCGCGTGTCGACAAGTCGAATAATAAAATTATTTGTAATTTCAAAACTGTACAAAATGTAATATATTATATGTATATACATATATATTTTTTTTTTATTTCAGTTCATTCATTGCTCAACCCGCTGCGACGCTGCCGTAAGAGGAGGAGGCGATAACCGGCCCGAGAATATGTGTATAAATTATAATTAATTATATTTAATTGTTTTGTGTATTGTTATACTTACAAATTAAACTCTTTCATCATAAAATAAATGTTTAAAATCATCTCTCTGAAGTGTTGTTCGAGCAACACTTACATATCCTACCTACCTATCCATCTCACTCACTCCCTCCCTTCCCATGTTTATTTCATTTTATATTTTTATACCATATAAAAAAGGAGTGACGATGTATTCAACAGTCTGGTAATACAGTACATTCAATAAATAATAAAAAAAAAAGTACAGTAGTTCGGTAGGTACCTACGTGATATTATAATATGTAGGCAGGTAAGCAGGTAAACTAATGTGAGAGTTCGAGTAGCATGCGTTCTCGTCAATGTGGAAATAATCTCGAGTGTGATGTATGTATGCCAAGTAATGTATAGGTAGGTACATAGAGTGCTGCAACTTCGTCTTCGAAAGAAACAGTCAATTTTTAAACAACGAAACTTGTGCGGCCCTGAAAAGGGCCTTTTTATTATAAATCGGCGAGCGGCGGCGATGATGCACCACACGACGACACACACACACCGACCGGGGTGGGTAGGTATGGTTATTTAACCTCCGAAACCGTATAGGGTGCGCCCCTGGCGTTTCAGAGCGTAGACCACGTCCATGGCGGTGACGGTCTTCCTCTTGGCGTGCTCGGTGTAGGTGACGGCGTCACGGATCACGTTCTCTAGGAACACCTTGAGCACACCGCGGGTCTCTTCGTAGATCAAACCGGAGATACGTTTCACGCCACCTCTGCGAGCGAGACGACGGATCGCTGGCTTCGTGATACCTTGGATGTTATCACGGAGCACCTTCCTGTGACGCTTGGCGCCTCCTTTCCCCAGACCCTTTCCTCCCTTACCGCGACCGGTCATGTTGAATTGTTACAAGATTGTTCTTTTGTACGACGGATTAACGAACGTTAGGCGGGTAGCGCGTAACTGACTCACTACATATACGGTGCTCCGATATTTATACGATTCCATAGAGACAGCGGGTAGGCTACAGGCGTAGTGGGGAGGGGGCCGTACACTCGATCACACGAAGCGTTGCGTGCGACGGTGCGATAGAGACAGACGATTGTTTACAAATCGGTCTGTTCGTGTTTCGGGTGACGATTTTTCATAATTTATACATACCTAACAATATTAACAAAAATAAATACCTAATAATTATTAATATCATATATCGTCCGTTGTTTATTCTTCTCTCACCTCACACGCATACACGTATGGTTATAATATCGGTGTTAATACAATTACCGTACCTTACCTGTACTATCATCACGATGTGAATCATCTATATCATGCAACGGTGTCCATGTACGAGTAAATATATATATATATATATATATATTCATCACAACAACAACACCGAGATAAACGACATAATACATATAATATAAGTAATTACTACGAGTATATTGTGGTTCCGTAGGTATCTGCGTATTGTCACACATTAATAATAGGTTAGTTATCCCTTATGATCATATTTATGTAAGATACCGATCTATGAGCAAGTACGTGAGTATACTGTGCGTCTCGTCTCAAAGAAACTTTTAGTGTTTAATTAATTAAAACACACATTCATGAATCATATGCGGCCCTGAAAAGGGCCTTTTGTGAATAATTGTATTGAACAACGTTTGCCACGCGGACGCGGTTCGCGCCGCCGGCGAACGTTATGCAAGCGACCGCTCGCTGCTTAAGCGCGCTCTCCTCGGATCCTGCGCGCCAATTGGATGTCCTTTGGCATGATGGTGACGCGTTTCGCGTGGATGGCGCACAGATTGGTGTCTTCGAAGAGACCGACTAGGTAAGCCTCGCTCGCCTCCTGGAGGGCCATCACGGCGGAGCTCTGGAAACGCAGGTCGGTCTTGAAGTCCTGTGCGATCTCACGTACGAGACGCTGGAACGGCAGCTTGCGGATCAACAGCTCTGTACTCTTCTGGTAACGACGGATCTCACGAAGGGCTACGGTGCCGGGCCTGTAGCGATGGGGCTTCTTGACACCGCCGGTGGCGGGCGCGCTCTTGCGAGCCGCCTTGGTGGCGAGCTGCTTCCTCGGGGCTTTGCCACCGGTGGATTTACGAGCGGTCTGCTTCGTACGTGCCATTGTTAATTAAAGTGAGTTTACACACACGGGAGTTGGGTGCAACGCGACTAGGGAGGTTACGTGTCGTACTAACGACGTACTGACGTATAATAAAAACACATACGGACACAAGTCTATATTTATACACGGACGAGGCGTCGCTCTCGCTCGCTCACCGTCTACCGTCCCTTTCTAGCGCGCAAACGCGCCATTCCTTTCCCACTGGTGTTGTTGTATTTTACTCGGTGAATCGTCATTCTTACTATTTTGCCTGTGTACTAATGTTTAGTTAGGTAGATACTATATTAAAATAATAATAAGGAAATCAATCTTAATGCACGCACATATTACATTTGATGCACACGTATGTACACATTTTTTTTTTTTTTTTTTTTATGCCGTCGCGGTGTCGTTATCGTTTATATTATTATATTTGCATTGTACATAGGTACCAACCTATTTTTTTTTTTTATTTTTTTTTTACATCATCACAACCTGCGACGTAACGTTTTTATTTTTATCTTTTGTCTCTTATTGAACACCTAATGTTGTTGCAGTGCGCTCTGTGTTGTCTAAATAATGTAATAATAATAATAATTAATTCATACGTACACAATGTATTTTATATCTACTCGTTTTATACATACATACATAAGCACGCGCACGCGTACAACTACCTATGCTGCGCGTAAAAGTTTCTAACTTCATGTCATTCATTCATTTATTTATTTATTTACGCTATAATAATAATATTTATCTGAGACGTCATCTTCAAGAAACATTGTAATTTTCGATATGCATTTTGTGGCCCTGAAAAGGGCCTTTTGGTTCAGTGTCGTGCCCGCACACACGCACACAGCAGTGCGCGTGTAACGAGTTACGAGACACGGCGAATCGGTTAACATTAATTAACCGAATTCACTTTGAGCTGGTGTACTTGGTGACCGCCTTGGTGCCTTCACTCACGGCGTGCTTGGCGAGTTCACCGGGCAGCAGGAGCCTGACGGAGGTCTGCACCTCCCTCGATGTGATGGTGGAGCGCTTGTTGTAGTGGGCGAGGCGAGAGGCTTCGGCGGCGATGCGTTCGAAGATGTCGTTCACGAACGAGTTCATGATAGACATGGCCTTACTGGAGATGCCGGTGTCCGGGTGCACCTGCTTCAACACCTTGTAGATGTAGATGGCGTAGCTCTCCTTCCTCTTGTGCTTCTTCTTTTTCTTGTCGGTTTTAGAGATGTTCTTTTGGGCCTTGCCGGACTTCTTAGCGGCCTTTCCACTTGTCTTGGGCGGCATGGTTGAGAGTTGAGTGTGTACGAAACAATCGGCTTATATGCAAACGACGCGTGCACCGTTGGGAGATGCGAGCGAATGTGTCGTAGCCGAGACAAAAATATGGGTATACCTCGATTCACGGGGGTCGAATACTCGACTACTGAGCTTTACATTGGCGACCAATAGCGTCGCTCCAACGTCTTCCGTCTCGCTCTAATTCGTCCTCTCGCTCAAAAAGTTCTGCACATGCGGTTGAAACGAGACAGATACATATCACCATGTCGCTCTTTTATAGATTGTATGAGTAGTAAACATTGCGTTTTTGATAATATCAATACTAATCGTGTTTGTACCATTTTTTATTAAATTCACCAATAATCTACTTTAAATATATACTTACCCGTCTATAATACACAGAATATAATTCATTGGGCACACTCCTTTCAATTTTGTATAATTTCATAATTGCAATGGTAATTTATTATAATTTCTTGACTCGTTCACTTTCATTACTGGGTACACATGGTATGTATATATATGTGTATCGACGATTTTCGTATGGCAATGTGGGCGTGTGTGTATTGTACGTTATCATGTATGTACTAATTGTATGAGTCAATCTCCAAGAAACATTTTATAAAATATGCAGAATCATATTGTGGCCCTGAAAAGGGCCTTTTGTATATGAAGCGTAACACACGAGTGCCTCTGTGTGACGTCATAGTGTGCACGTTCGGATACGTGTACATGAAAAGCTTAAGCCTTCTTTCGGTCTTCTTTGGCAACAGCACCGCCTGAATGTTGGGCAGCACACCACCCTGGGCGATGGTCACGCCGGAGAGGAGCTTGTTCAACTCCTCGTCGTTGCGTATCGCCAGCTGGAGATGTCTGGGGTATGATTCTGGTCTTCTTGTTGTCACGGGCAGCGTTGCCGGCCAACTCGAGGACCTCGGCGGCCAAGTACTCCATCACGGCGGCGAGGTAGACAGGCGCACCGGCACCGACGCGCTCGGCGTAGTTTCCCTTACGCAGAAGTCTGTGGATACGACCGACCGGGAACTGTAGACCGGCACGGTTGGACCGAGACTTTGCCTTCCCCTTTACTTTGCCACCTTTGCCGCGTCCGGACATGTTTGGAGTGTTGATTTACGGAACGTGAATAACGAATAAGTTATAGGTGCGGCGAGCGAGAGCGCAGCAGAGACTGTTTCTAAAATCATCGAAATAATAATATATATACTCGCGCACGCCGGCCGAATAGTGGGGTGAGCGTTTAAACGTAAGAGAGAGTGAGACAGACATATACTTAGCACTCGCTCTCTAATAGAACCCACCCCGACCGACCCAGACAGAATGTGTGTAGGTATTCAGAGCACGGCATGTCCAGGTCCAATGTTTATTTTATAAAGAGTGCTAGATGCAGATAATTACCACTGTCCCATTTTTTTTTTTTTCTTCTTCTTTTTTTTTTCTTTTTTCAACTAAATGACTAATGACTAATGAAAACTAAATAATAATAAACAAACAAACTTTTCATAGTTGGCTGCATTTTGTTATATAACGTGAATATTATCATTGCACTAGTCTATGACGGAAATATAATTGCAAAAGTCAAGACAACAAGAGAAAAGTTTCGTCGTCGCGGGCAGTCGGGCGGTCCTGCTGCGATTTTTGTATTATAGGTACAAAATAATGCAATGTGTGGGGCGAAACAAACGGC
>CAWUPE010001077.1:0-28394 GCA_963924145.1 Pyrausta purpuralis | reverse complement strand
TAGTTATTGACTACGTAATTAAATATTTAAATAGCAGGAGAAAGCATCCGCCTTGATAATATGAGGGGCTTTAGCTTACATTTTTTACTTAATTGTCTTTCCGTTTCCATAAAGAGTGCGAAGTGTGGCCCACCCAAATGCATCAATGTATGAGAAACATTTGAAATGCTTATAACTTTTGATTGGCGGCCGTCACTTACGATTTTTTGTATTTAGTGGCCGCGTCACATCAGATTAGATGAGTTTTCAGCTTCGTACAACACCTGGAATTGGTAGAACTGGGTGGCTTTTTGGCCAGCAGCTTTTTCTCAATTTCTCAAAAACGCGTGCGTCACGGAGGTTCAAATCTGGTTGAGAGCTGTCACTAACGTCGTCACATCAGTAAATCCTAAAAACATTTGTTCGAAACATAACATTTCGTGAAATATAGAGAAAAAACAAGTTGGCTCAGACGACCGGATATCTGGCTGTCTGAGCCACACGTTTATCACGATTTCTCAAAAAGTACTGGATTAAAATGGATGAAAGTACTTCGGATGACCGTCACTTACGCGTCACATCACATTTAATAAGAAACAGCGCCCTGAAACCCTCTGATAGTTGAGATCTGGAAAGTCAGAAAATGCGAAATTCTGGCTGTCTGAGCCTAGTTTTTTTGATTTTCCAAGAAAACTATTGCGTCACAAACGATGAAACCTGGATATATTAGCGTCACTAACAATTCTTTATCAGCCTAGATATGCTAGATTTCCATAGAAGCCTGGCTCAGACGGCCGGATGTACACTTTTAAACTATAATTTATTAAAAGTATTTAAGGGAAGTATTTTGAGCTTTACCTGGTATACGTACTTTGAAGCAAATACTTTGTTTGTAAACCTGGTAAGGTAAATACGTTCCATCCCTAGTAAGTTACACTAAGTCATTACCTAAAAATTTATGGTAATAAATAAACTTGTAGTCAAATAGTCTAGGCGTTATGATTAATTCAATATGACTCACTTACAGCAGTTTCAGCGTTTCAATTATTCATAACGGCTAGACTAGTTGACAATTTTTAGGGAATGACAGTGCATCTAATAACTGAAAGAAAAAAAATGAGTCTCCTTAGCAGTCGCAGCGTTCCCGCATATTCAATTAATTATAACGCCTAGAGAAGTTCACTTAAAGCTAAGGTACCTATTAACATAAGCCTACATAATAATAAGCTTTTAGATAATGCTTTCGTACATCTAAAAAGTGGTAAAAAAAACGTATATGAGTCTAGTTTTTTTTGTAACATTGAAAAATAAAAAATAAAACATATTTATACACCGTGCTTTTTTAACAGTCTTAAAGCCGTAGGCCATATAAAGTATCCTATAACTACTTGTCATACGTAAAATAAAACTTAGTAAATATTAATATTTAAAAACCTAAGAAATTAAAAAAAAATATTAGCACAATTTAGTACGAAACATTCTATAACGAGCACGCCGCGCGGGTCATTCACTCGGCTGTCTTAAACTACTGACCTAGTTTACCGATGCGGTTGTGGGTTGTGGGCATGGTGGACAAGAATTGTTGAAAACGTAAACATTATAACCAGGATGATACATTACGTACCATTACTATCTTGAATTATTAGATGTTTTTAACACTAAAATTATATGGAGTATCAAAAAAGGATAACATATCCTAGAGGTATATTAGGATTGTTACATAACGTGGATTTCGGCTTTAAGTTGGTAAAATTGATCATATTAAGGCGCCCTAACGGATCGGATCGGTGACTAGACACACTGTATATTTATTTAATTATTATGAGACAAATTCGTTGGTTAAGCGATGAAAAGGTAATACATTTTTATAATGTCGTTTTTATTTGATTGACTTTTAATTTTAAATAAAACACCACTGAGTATTGGAGGATAATAGTACATATCGCAGGAGCAATGATGTAAATAAGTAATGTTACTATGCATTCCATTTTAAGCAAATACTTTTTAGTGTAATTTTAATTGATACTTAAGGCAGATTTTTTATGTATTTAAGTATGTGAATGATTTATTGTCTCTAAGAGGCTACATTGGTGATATTTCTATGAATTGTTGGCTCAATGTTGAGGATAAGCTCAAAATGTTATTTTATTGGTAGCCGGCTTTGATGACAAAAAAAAAATCTTCAAGCCATATATTTTACTCCTTGGACTTTAAATAAAAATGTTAGTGTGAACTGTACTTGCCAAAACATTTGATGAATTTCGTGAGGTCTGATAAGATATTATTATTATTATATTATTACTACTATGATGATAATAAAATAAAGTTATGTACTTTTTAAATATTCGTTTTATTTATGTACCCATAATTGAAAACTAATATTACACAACACAAGTTCACAACACATCACACTAAAGACAATAGCGTGCAGAAGTCACTGATAAAAAAGTAAATAAAAAATACCTATCTCCCTTTCGAAGCGATGTTGTCAGGCATTAATTCGTAAATAGTAGGTAAGTAAAAACATTCTTTTATTTGTTTTAGTACTTACCTAGGTATATGTTAAATGTTTTGACTATTCAATCCAACACTTTCGGAAAAAGTTTAACCTTGTTCTAAAATTAAGTATTTACACGAAAGAAGGCCTTAATTGCATGCAAAAGTTTTATGGCCTTTATTATCTAAAAATACGTACTTAATTTAAGTAGGGCTTTGGATAGTTAAGTTGTTTAATTTATTACCAATAAAATATATCGCTAAGTAAGTACATTCGATTGTTCTACATCTATTTTGTCCTACTATAAAATAATCCACAACCTGAATTCAATTTTACTTTAATGTTCCTGTTCTGCGTAACCAGTAGACTTGAGAAAACAGTTACAAGTAAAATGTTTAATGTCCTAGAAACGTTTCGTAAGTTTATCATACTCCTCATTATAGTTCATAATATTGGTAAGTTTATTTTTTTACTTTCTCCTTATTTTATTAAAAAACTAGCTGCTACCCATGTAACTATTTTTTTTTAATTTATAATATTTGGATAGGGTTAACTTACAACCATTATTTTAGTGTATATTTCTTCTCATTCATGCCTAGTCATTAAGTAAATTGATGAAATTAGTTTTTCTATAAGTGCGTACTCATTTACCCAGGAAAGTCACGTGCACACACACTATTTGACGGAGAATATGGTAAAGATTGGATTCTTTTCCCTGATGAAGATGGACTGCCACATTTTGTGAATTTATCGGAATCTATAAAAGGACCGGAAGCTTCTGTAAAAATGGCACATGAAATAGAGTATCGTCTGTACGAAACGTACGTGTTCCTTTTATTTTACTTTTATTTTTTAATGTAAATGTTGCTTAAGACCCACTCATAAGGACTATATAAGTATTCCTACCAATATACACTAGCTTATTTTCTCATCTAGATATAAATTTTAACATTTTAGAGACGATCCAGAAAATTATATCATATTAGACGAATTGGCTATGCCTACAGATTTAGCTATACAGGAAAAGTTGTCAAACGCTAATATGAAAATAATAACCCATGGATGGATGTCTAATGCCGAGAAAAGCGCTGTAACGAATATAAAAAATGCGTACCTTAAATCACAAAACGATACTAATGTCGTGACTGTGGATTGGAGTAGCTTTGCAATGAATTATTACTATAACTCTGTGGCGGGTCAAACGAGAGTCATTGGAAGGAAGATAGCGATATTTTTAGATTCATTGCATAGGCAGTATAACATTTCTGGTGATCAAATACATTTGATTGGACACAGTCTTGGAGCACACGTTATGGGTATCGCAGGTTTCGAATCTCAAATGACCATCGGACGAATCACAGGTAAGATGTACCCAAGAACCATAGTAAAGTCTAGTAAGGTTTAGCTAAGCCGTAGAGGCAAGGGACTTAAGTTAACTAAACCACACTAGACTTAAAAAAAGTCTTGAAAAACTGCTTAAAATAACGCATTTGCCCTTTACTTAGGAGAAACAAATTCATTTGGTGCAATCATTTGGTTGGTGTAGTTAAGCTTAACATCATGCACCGACTCCAAATGAATTTGTTTCTCCTAAGAAGAGGGATTTGCCCTCGCGTTATTATTTTATCCCACCAAAAACTGAAAAATGACAGCCAAGTTCAAAACCAAGAGTGTTTGATTGTGGACTTCGCCGAAAAAAAAGTATTGAGACCAAATATTTGACAAGTTCCACAGAAAAAATCAAAAAAAATATTTAGGAGATAAAAGTAACCATAACAAATAACTCATTCAACTTAATTAATTCTTGTGTCACAGGTAGAACGCAAAAAGTATATGTAAACGGAACTGAGTCTTCTGGAGCAACCCTTTAACAATGGGGTATTGCCCTAGGGATCTATATTGGGACCTCCCTTATACCTCGGGAAGTATACCTATAGGGACCGCACTATGTAGGAAATCTTAGTATTATTGTATTGTTGGCAAATGATACTTCACTTATGTTTAAAATTCCAAGGGAAATAAGATTTTTTATTGATAAATGATAATACTCTTTTACAAGTAGTACTACATTGGTTTACTGTTAACAATCTTCTTCTTAATGGAAGTAAAACAGAAATTGTACGATGCCTAATGTCCGACAGGCATCAAACTCAGGTTAACATGAAAGAAAGAAAAATCGCTTGATGCTTTTGACTACCAACATTCTTGGGAATCACTTTAAACACCAAACTACAATGGGGTCCTCATATAGAGACCTGGTCAGGGAAACTAACTTAGCTCAGCTGCTTTTGTTGTAAGGAAGATTAGACGTTTGACTGATGAAGAAACAGCTAGGTTAGTTTATTTTATTTATTTGCATAGCTTAATGTCCTACGGTATTTCAATGCGGGGCTCGGCTGCCGATAATGATCTTAACCCTCAAGATTCCTTAAAAGAGGTGTTTAAAGAAATTCGAGCATTAACTGTAGCCTCTCAGACTTAAACTGAGAGTCTGAGAGGCTACAGTTAATACTCTAATTGATGAAAATTTAATGTATGTATCGGTCAAGTAGTTTTTGAGATATGGGTAAATAAATATAAATCATTCACCAACTCCAAATGAATTTCTTTCTCCTAAGTGCAATTTTTAAGCTTTTTAGTCAGTTTTTGAAGGTGGTCAAATTTACATTTTTATTTCTTAATTTTTAGTTATTTACTCATAACTCAAAAAATTTTAAGTAGTGTAAGCAAAGGCAAAAATCTAAACAAAAGAAAATAAAAAATACGGGACTTGAACCAGCAACCTTTTGGCAGACCGGGCCAAACGCTCTTACCAATTGAGCTACCGTGCTGTCAGTCCGACCCTGCAACATTTGTGGTTTCTTATGAAAACGTCAATTGCGTGACGCTTAGCGCCATCTGGCCGCCTGTTTATGAAACAGATGGCCAAAGCAGTTATTCTTTACAGTATAAATTCAACTTTGAAATTGATGTCGCTTCGCTATCTAATGCTTTAGAATGTTTTTAACACTCACAGTGTCATATTTTATATTCATAAAGATGAAATAAGAAGCCAAAATAGGCGGCTAGATGGCGCTAAACGTCACGCAATCGTTCATTCATAAGAAACCACGAATTTTGCAGGGTCGGACAGACAGCACGGTAGCTCAATTGGTAAGAGCGTTTGGCCCGGTCTGCCAAAAGGTTGCTGGTTCAAGTCCCGCCCATGCGCAAATTTTTGGTTTCTTATTTCATCTTTATGAATATAAAATATGACACTGTGAGTGTTAAAAACATTCTAAAGCATTAGATAGCGAAGCGACATCAATTTCCAAGTTGAATTTATTCTGTAAAGAATAACTGCTTGGGCCATCTGTTTCATAAACAGGCGGCTAGATGGCGCTAAACGTCACGCAATTGACGTTTTCATAAGAAACCACAAATGTCGCAGGGTCGGACTGACAGCACGGTAGCTCAATTGGTAAGAGCGTTTGGCCCGGTCTGCCAAAAGGTTGCTGGTTCAAGTCCCCGCCCGTACGCATATTTTTGGTTTCTAATTTCATCTTTATGAATAGAATCATTTGTACTCGTACTTGTACAAAATATTCTTTTTTTCTTTCTTTTTATTAATTGTATTGCCACATTGCCTTTAGAAAAAAAAAAACAAATACAATTAAGACCTATAAAGGTTGTCTCCATACAAAAACTGCTTAGTATTGAACTTGGCTGACTGGCATTTTCCACGCTTATGTTTTTGGTACCTAGTATAAAAAAAACCTACGATTTATTGGAGCATTTATAGTCGGTCAAAGTAGGAAGAAGTATCTAAGAAGAAATAAATAAAACTTAGCAATATTTATTTCCCTGCACAAAATTACTTATTTCAGGGCTAGATCCAGCTTTGCCAATGTTCGACAGTACCCAAAATATGAAGACAAGGCTAGATTACACTGATGCTAAATTCGTAGACGTGATCCATACCTGTGGTGGAGTGCTTGGTTTTTGGGATGCCATTGGTAGTGCTGATTTTTATCCAAATAATGGCAAGGCGCCGCAACCAGGGTGCAATTTTCAAAATATATTTCAGTTGGGTAAGTAGGAACGTTTGGGAACTAGCTTCTTAGAAAAAAAAAAGTACTTACTCGCGTAATGGTGTATCCACACCGCCAGTATCCGTATCTTGCATATAAAAAATTGACTTATGCCGCCGGCAAAGCCGCCGGGCTGTGTGGATACATCATAATACGTACACAACAATGTTTGAATTTTTTATTGTTTTACGTTAATTAGGCGATTTAAGTACTAAGTAGTTTTTTTTGACGTGACAACGTCTTAAATTAGGTTGCGGCTGGGAGTCACTTATGAAAAAGTGTAACGCTCGGTAACGTTACGATGAGTCACCGAACGAGAGAGAGGCCCGCCGAATGCCTTGCGTCTCTCTCCCACTCAACTATGATCGGTCTGCCGCGCGCGCAGCACTGAGAGCGAGTGAGAGGCACGCGTAAGAACGAGAGAGACAGACATAAAAAGTCGTTGTCACGTAAAACTTTCGCCCGTATACCGACTTTACAGGCAACCAATTTTTTACACAATAATATGATTCATTTAATTTATAAGATATTATGATAAATACTCTTTTTATTTCCGGAAATCGAATTAAGCTGAATTTTCACTACAGATATTTAAAAATGCGCCGTTACGCCCATTCTGTAAAATATCTGTAACTCTCTTCATTTTCAGATGCGTGTAGTCACAGCAGGGCTCACATTTACTTTGCGGAGTCCATTTTAAATTCTAAAGCATTCCCAGCATTCGCGTGTAAGAGTTGGAGAAACGATTTGGAAAAGCTTTGCCCTCAAACAGGCTTCATGGGCGAGCCTGCGCATACGAATATGTCCGGCATTTTTTATTTACAAACAAATTCTCAAGGACCATATGGAAAAGGTTTAAACCTAAATTATCCATCGAAGACACAACTATCAAGGCAAGCAAAGATGGTTTAGGCAGTAAACCGTTAACAAAAAATGACCTTTACAAAAAAAACGACTACAAACACAAAATGTACAAAAAAGTCCTGAATAAGCTCTTGACTCTTTAACTAATAATTAAATTAAGCGAACAATTTATTTTTGCCTGATGGATGATGATTGTGATAAATAAATAAATATTGGAATCCGATCATATACATGCTCAGATCTCGAAGTAAGTAGCTAATGCACTTGTGTCATATAAATCAGAAACAACGGTGGTACCTACCACACGGTGTGTTAGGTACCACCAGTGTTTTCTACATTAAAGATAGAATTAGAAAGAATCTGATTTCTACATTGTTTTTTTTTACTGACTCGACCGGGAATCGAACCCGGGACCTCAATGAAGATAGTGATAGTTTTCTTCTAAATGTATTGTACATGAGTAGTAAATGAATTGGGAAGTCTAGCTCACGACGCCACTTAAAACGGGCGACGTGAGCTAGCCTTCCCAATTTGAGTTACTGATATGCAAACATACCTGTTCTTTCAATCGACGATCATGAAACCGATGCACAATTGAGAAAATAACACACACGCACACAGATACAGTAATTAATTATTACAAAAACTTATGTCCTTATTGTTTGATCTACTAATTGTGAGATATTATTAACGGTTATAAATAATAACGGGCTGAACTGATTTTCACTCTAATAAATAAAAACTTGCGATCTCAATTGGTATTATTACTTTATTTGGCTTAAAACTGAGCTTAAAAATTAACGTTTTAACTCTAAATTTTAATGGACGTTGATAAAAGGTGTATTGTTAATGCTCTAGTTTACAACCGTACCATAATGGGTACTTATTTCAGGCTGTATCCCGGACTTGCAGGGCACTCACATAGGCATTAAACAATTATCTTTACAATCAACCATCCAACTTAAAATAAAACGTTAAAAATTAATAAACTATTTGATTGTGGGTATATAGTAATGCCTTGTTTACAACCATACCAATTTGGGTACTCATTTCAGGCTGCATCCCAACTTTCAGGGCACTCACTTAGCATTAAAAATATCACCACAATAAAATAATACGTTTAGGATATTTAAACTTTAATTACCTAATTCTGCACGAAAAACAATTCAGCCCGCCTATTCAATAAATGATGGTAATAAATATTAATAAACGATTTCAATGAAAATTTAAATACTAAAAGCAAAGTTTTTGAATATTTAATTTTAACTACTTAATAACGCACTAGCTGATCGGAACTTTGCTTCAAATGAAAAAACGTGACATCACAGGTTTACTTGCGCGTGAACATTAAGGCGCGAGCACACTGTTTATAGCCAAGCATACTAGGTACTTAATTTATTTATTTTAATGAATAGTTACTTACAGCGACTACAAACGACCACATGATCGAAAGGCATGCACACCAGTTATCAAAGTATTGACAACGTTGAAATAACGGGTTTGATTCCGTGGCTGGGTCCTTGTTTCTGATTCCATTACCCAGGCGCTTAATAGGATCGTGTGCAGACGGAACGCAGCGCGAATTTTCATACATTTCGAACGTCAACGGTCGAAATATGCTCGCGGGCGAACACGTTTTCCTACCCGTAAACCTATTTGTAATAGTGTCGCTTGATACTAATGGAACTTATGCTAAACTGGATTCTCATCACAGATTATTTTTGGTTTCAATTAAATTATGATCACCTAGAATATTAACCTGGGAATAAGTAAAGTAAACTGCATCTAAGATAAATCATATTGTAAACACCCAAATGATGCAGTGTATTCACAGCTTTATAATCAACTTTGCTTAATTAGCACACACAGTGTGCGAACCTAATTCTGTTAAATTAACATATCTTATTACCATAGAAAAAATGAATAAGGTTAGAATGGCCCCGGTCAGTGCGGCAGCGAGCTTAATTGTAGGCATATGCCTGCATTGAGCCGTAGCTACTTCAGTCGCGTGACAAGAGCGTTGCATTATTTTTTTGTCAAAAATGCCGTCTTTTGCTATAATTACTTGAAGAGCGTGAAGCCAGGTCATAAAAAATGAGAGAGAAAGTGTATTTTTTCACCGGTGAGTAAGAATACGTAGTATTTCGACATTATTTGCAAAAAAACACTTTTTAATTATGATATTTCAAATGATAGCGGTTTTCTCGCACTAAGTTCAAAAAAAAAATTCATCGATGGCTGTCCACGCATATTTTTAACAAATCTGCTATCTTAACACGCAATGTATCGCGTCCAATTTGCTTTGTTCGCTTGTATACGCATCACTAGGGATGTAGCTCACAGCACAGTAAAATTATCGATAAATGGTATTTAAAGATGAAAATAAGTTTTGTTTATTAATTATTTGAAAAATAATAATGATAAAATAAATACAATAAAGTTGAAGAGTACATACGTTGGAACGCGCTTATATCAGGAACTACTAGAGCTATTTGAAAAAAAAAAGTATTATATTCTAATGCGTGCAACCAAAATAACGCATTTCTGCAATAAAAATATAACTCTGCAAAAAACGCACTGCTTAATCCTCAATTTTTTCTACTTTCGCTGTTATTATCTTCGATTTCAATTTATCGTTTGGTCTATTTATTTGAAAAATAGGGTACGACAATTCACAGTTTAAAATCGATATGACTGTGTTAAATACTCTTTCACAAGTTCTACATTGGTTTACTGTCAACAATCTACTCCCTTCGGCAGTGATACCGAAGTTAAACAACTTACGGCGCGATCGTGTTTTAATGAGTGACCATACCGACCATATTTTAGTGACCTAAACAACGAGCATATCCGTGCTTCATGAAGCACGTTAAGCTAGTAAGCTAGTATCGGTTGATATTTTCTTACAGCATCTAAAAGCATTCAGTATTAATTTTATCATCATTTCGAAATCTCGTTTTCCTACAAAAACTTAAAAAGAAAATTTCCTTAAAAATGGTTTACTTTTGGAAAGTATATTCTGGGATCAAGATTGTCCCAAATGAGCTGCCTCATCAACTCTTAAAAGGATCCGGTCATATTATCAACAATAAATACAAATATTTTTGTAAGAGTTATTTGTAGTCAGCTATACACTTATTGTGAGTTTGTGTATAATTTTGTAATTTAACAAACCTCTGCAAAGCCCCTTTGGTGATGTGATTTAAATGCGAACAAAAGCACTGCAAGGTTAACTGTTGTATCATGTAGCTGTACACTTCTTTAACTTATCCACCATACTAACTTGGGTTATATTTATTTATTGAAAACTTGCACATGCACGAAACATAAAATTGTACATGTGGTGGACTTAATGCCAAAAGCATTCTATACCGGTCAACCATACGTCTATAGGTATATTGTATTTTTTTAATTGTAATCTTAACTACATATTTTAGATTTGAGTTAGTTCTCTCCCCTTCCGTCCCTGCGTAAAGTTCAAGCCTAAAGTCTTTCTCGATAAATTAGACATCCAACACAAAAACTTTTTTTTAATTGGTCCAGTAGTTCCTGAGTTTTTTTTTTTTTTTTTTTCAATTTATTTCAAAAACACATTTACATATTATTTCAGAAACAATCTTGCGTTAACAACCGCAGTAGTCAAAAGACTGTGTCGCAGTTATTAGCGCCCACCTCTAGAATTCTACAAACAATTACATAAATTATCTATTTGAATTTTAATAACAATGCTATTATTATTTATAATTGAAGTTTGATAGTGTGAATATGTATACTGGAGTGAATATATGTGCGAACATACGCGTTGTGTGTGTGTGTGTGTGTGTGTGTGTGTGTGTGTGTGTGTGTGTGTATGTGTGTGTATGTGTATGTGTGGTGTGTGTGTGTGATGCGTGTGTGCATGTGTGCGTGTGTGCTTGATTGCAAAATATTATACTATGAGCGCATACCTAAGCCTACTTTCTTGTACAGATCAACAGACCTTTACTTGAGAAACGATTCAACCTCGTCATAATTTAAGTCGAGAAGCCATTTCAACAAAACGGTTTTACATTTAAATTTAGTAAGTGGGTAAATATTTAATTGTTTATTAACTTTATTATACAGTAAAGGAGCCATAAAATCAAAATGATATTTTACTAGTGCGATTCTCCATCTGGGAACCTGGCAGACGCTGTGTTTTCTACGTTTATTTTTCATGAGCGCTGGGTCGTAAGGAAGAAGCCTATGTTTGCGAAGAATAACATTTAGCACAAATAGTTTACGAACCGAGAGCACTTCCCAATAATTGTATATTCCCTCAGTTGGATACCTATTAGGCACGAAGGCCATAACCTTCAAGACTGCCCTCTGAGCTCTTTCCAGTTTTAGCACTTTCGTTTTGCCCGTAGCACCCCAAACCGCAATACAATATGTCACAATCGACTGAGCTAATGCGAAATAGGCAGTCCTAAGAGTAGAAGGATCGGCTCCGACTCTTAACCTACTAAAAACAAAAATAAGTTTCCTAAGACGCGAAGAAACGGATTGGATATGTTCATCCCATGATAAGACACTATCAACGATGACACCGAGATATTTAATACTATGGGTGCGTAGAATTGTCTCACAGCCGCATAATTCAAATGGGTCAGCATTACATTTGTGTGCGCGAATGGAAAAAGTGGAGTCAGGTTGCGATGCGAGTCTAGGGGCAAATGTAATGAATTTAGTTTTATTTAAATTTAAGGTAAGCATATTACAGGACAGCCATGTGAGAACTAATTTTAACGCAGACTCAGCATGACGGCGTGCGTCCTCCCAGTTTTCCCCTTTAACAATAATTGCGGTATCATCTGCCTATGTGACAATGTTGCAGTTTGTTGGGTTAAGTTGGCAGAGGTCATTGACATATAAGAGGAATAGGGTCGGGCCGAGTACACTTCCTTGGGGAACTCCGTAAGAAATTGTTTCTATATCGCTCCTTAGACCGCCTATGGTGACGCACTGGTTGCGATCACTAAGATAACTTTGAAACAGATCAAGAACCGTACCCCTTATACCAATGCGATGTAGTTTTTCCAGGAGAATAGAGACAGACACAGTGTCAAAGGCTTTGGAAATGTCGAGGAAGACACACAACGTACTAAAGCTTTGATTAATATTACTAACCAAGGTGCTAGTGAGGTTTAGAATTGCATCTTCAGTTGATTTTTGAGCTCTAAAGCCGAATTGATTTGACGCAATGAGATTTTTGGATTCAATGTAATTAATTAATCTTTTGTTTATAATTTTTTCCAGAATTTTAGATAAAACGGGCAGGACAGAGATAGGTCTATAATTGGTAACACTGTGTCTGTCTCCACCCTTATGAATTGGGTGGACTAGTGCGTTTTTGAATACAGAAGGAAAACACCCGGACGAAAAACAATTGTTAAAAAGATGAGTGAGAATCGGTACCAGTATATGCCGGACCTCTTTGATTATAGTAGTAGGGATGCCATCGCAACCTGCTGCACTTTCCCGTTTAAGCTCCATGATTATTCCCTCAATTTCTGCCTCATCGGTGTTTCGCAAAACCATAGAGTCCGTCACTGAAACATCCTTTTCCAATGTGGAATACTTCGATGTATCAGGAGAACTACTAGTAATATTTGTGGCCAAATTCTCACCTACACTGGCGAAAAATTTGTTGACTGCATTTATAGCGGAATGCGAGTCGTCATGTACAGATAAGAGTTCGTCCGCGGATGACGATTTCTGCTGCAAATTTGAAATATTTTTAATTACCTTCCATAGCTGCCTCGGATTATTTTTATGTTTGTGTAATTGATTACGCTCATACTCCCTTTTAATTTTCTTAAGCAAGTTGTTGCAGAAATTTTTGTAGCGTGTATATGAAATTAGAAAGATCTTGTTATAAGGATGTTTCCTTGTCTGTCGATACAATTTATCTCGATGTCGTATACAGCGGAGCAAGCCTGGTGTGATCCAGGGCTTAGAAATACGTTTCCGACTAGGAACACAGGTGTATTTAGTGTTGGCAAGGATAATCGACGACAAAATGTCCGTCAGAGTCCGAGTAGCATGATCTGGATTATCACTTTCTAAGACTTGCGAAAAATCTGTGCTCTCAATCTTCAACACGCAAGCAGGTAAATCAAGATACTTATTTATTCGAACGCAAGCCGTTTCGCCGCGTTTCGTTTGGCAACAGAACAGCACAGGAGAGTGGTCGGTGAACAAGGAATCCAACACTAGCGTGATGGAAGGCTTATCACTTTTAAGAAAGATATGGTCTATACACCTACCTTTGCGAGTCGGAAACAGATGAGCCGGTAACATTGCGTGGGATGCCATCATCTCCAAGTACGTATCAAAATCCTTGTCTATACTGTCCACAGCTATATTTAAATTAATGTCGCCGGTCAGACATATTGTTTGATAAGCTCGTAACGACTGCAAAAGTATATCCAGTGAGTCAAGAAACTTCTTGACATTTTTACAAGATGGCGAGCGATATATAGCAACAATAACGACACTGTCTGAAATCTCAACAGTCAAACAATTAGCATCAGTCAGAACTGGCTCCACAACTTTAGCCTTAATATTGTCTTTAATAAAGATAACAACACCATCGTTCTGGTTAGAGTACTTGGAGTGAGAAGATTGATAGCCTGGCAGGTCGGGCAAGTAAGGACATTTACTGAGCCAACACTCGGACAAAATTATTACATCAATGTCAGTTTTGATTCTGTATAGAAGAAGAGTTAAGTTTCCAAAATTTGCTACATTCCCTATGCTTCTTACGTTTACATGGAACACCTTAAGATTATACATTTTGTCCATTACATAAAAAGGTACGTTTTCTGGGGAACATACGAGCGACCTGCCGATGGATATGCCATCAATTTCAGATGATAAGTCTTTTATGTGACTGTCCATAAGAAAGAAAAACGAACGACGTGTACACAACAGGTATGTATAGTTCTGAAAGGCTTCTAAAATAATACTGACGATAATTGTTAGCTAATAGCGAAAACGCACAAGTTTTACGGTCTTTATGTGTATGATTGTGTGTATTTAGTGATGTAGGTGTGTAAATGTATAAAGTTACAATAGAAAAAATAAAAAAAAAGTTACAAAAGTTAAAACGTATACAGTAGTTGCACATAAAAGTTAGTCAGGTTTCTTTAACAATTTTTTTTAAATCTGTTTCATCCTTAATCAGGTGCAATTCGGATCCATCCTTTTCTCTCATGAAGACTTTGCCACCAGCTGTCCAGCAATATTTAAAGTCGTGACTGTTTGCAAAAATACGTGTAAGGTAGAACAAACGCTTCATCTTCGACGACAGGTTCTCTGATATGAAAATAGGTTTCGTTGTACCGCTGATTCTGATACTTTCAGTGTTGAGTTTACTGGGCCCCTTATTATATTTTTTATATGCTTTTATGACACAGTCCTTGGCAATAACGCTTGTTAAGTCGACTATAATGGTTTTATTATCAGGGTTTTTAGTATTAATACGGAACACATCTTTAATGACATTTGGCTGAAGATCAACACTTAAAACTTTCCCAATTTTGGAGACCGTATCAATCAGGCTGGTTTTTGACTCAGGCTTGATAACTGGTATGTTTCTTATTTCCAGACATGTGGAACGAGCATTTTTTTCAAATAATTCAAGTTTATTCTCAAGCAGATGAATATGCTCAAGATTTTGTGTATTCTCTTTTTTGAGTTCATTTACCTGGGTCAACAGGCCATCATATTTAGAAGACAGGAATTCAATAGATGAACGTATCTCCGTGTTTTGGTTTTTTATTTCATCTAAAGCAGACTGAAGTTTCTTCATCTTTATACATTGGTCCTGTTTTAAATCAGATATCATATCTCTCATTTCAGACATGAAATTCGTAAGGTGAATCTCTGATGTATTAGTTCTCCTCCTTTTGTGGCGCCGTGAGCCGCTAACGTTTGAGTTATCGTCCGACGCGCAGTGTTGTTCATGTTCCGAGGAGCTGTGTAATTGCTCATTAGATCGCGAGCCGGCCGGCCGCACGGACGCAGCCTCGCTCACGTCACGACGAGAACGAATCGGCGCAGGCGCGACGGCAGAGGTGTGGGGTGGGGGACTGTGACGCAGCGGCATGGCTCGGCTTGAATGTAGTTAGTCAAAAGTACCAGGGTACAATAAATAGTAGTAACTGGCCCGCGCGGAATGAATGAAAAATACACTCACTTATTGGCTGGTGCGTTCGATGTGCAAGCGGTATAGTTATGCACTCCCAGTATCCTGTTCTTGAGAGTTTTGGTATTTGTTCAAAAAATAATTATTTTTAAACACGGAATTTAACTCAAACACGTCTGATCACCTCAGAAGTCCGGAGGAAAGGGGATTGATTGAAGGGGGGAAGATTAGCGCGATTAAACACATACAAACTCTTCGGCTTTATGGTATTAGCTAAGAATACAAATGAATAAATATCATGGTTAGATATAATACCTGAATAATGTAGACCGTGGCCTTTATGCTTTTATACCTTTAAACATTTTTCTTTACATTGGAATTTATTTGTCGTATGTAAGTAATATTACTTATTTTTTATACAAAGAATGATTCAATTCTACTAATAGAACTATTTTTAGAAACTAATGTTTAAAGGTATAAGTTACACTATTTCAAGTAACGTTTAGCAACTCATTTTTTTCTTCTATTGTTTTTACCGAAAGGCAATGGCGTACCCTTTGTTGCGATCATTTGAGCTGTTAAATTATCTAAATTATTTCAAACTTAAATCCTACATGTTTATTCACAAAGAGAAACAACATTACATCGGTAATTGAATTTATAATAATCGACCTTTACCACATCACTAGTATTTTGACATAAAAAAACGAACGTATCTGAATGATGATTGGAGGTTTCACCGCCAGAAGCTTTGTGATTGGTAGTTGGTTTCAAGTACTAATTACACCAACCACAGAGCTCCTAGCGGAAATTGTGATTGGTTTGTGATATTGGTGCGTTAATTCATTGATTGGTACTTTTATCACTGCAGCAACAGCGCGGTAACTCCCACCGGCGACAGAGGTTCCCATACAAACGAACGATAAAAACCATTCTAACCTTATTCATTTTTTCTATGCTTATTACACATTACACTTGCGTGCAATGAATGGTAACTAAGAATGTTAATATGTACAATGAATTCAATAATTGTTATACCTCAGTCTTTATATGTATATTGTTTTATATCTTTAATTTGATTCTAAGAACTTTGTAATGTTAAGAATCTGTATGCTATTACTTAACATGACCATAATTGTCAGAATATAAGTGACAATACTTATGGGTACTTACATACTATAAATTATATGCAGAAGGAATTTGAGGTTTTCTAACAAGTGATAAAAACAGTTAAGATTATGATTGTGAAGAATTTAAAAATCACGTCAATATCAGTATTTTTTTAAAAATCCTAAAGCCAATCCATTATTTTGCTCTCAAGTGTATGTTGTGTAAATTGATATAATATTGACGTCAAAGTTTTCATCGTAATTAATATAAATTTTTGTTTTACTCGACTGCCAAAGAAAGGTTATGTTTTTCGCACATATCATTCTGCAAGTATGTTTTTAAATTTATTTTTTACTTCATATCTTTCATGCGAATGGATGGATTTCGCAGTTACCAATCGATTATTGACTTGTTACTGATAAAGCTTTACCAGCTGAACGGATTAAGATGAAATATGGATCTAAAATAACAAACTGTCAAGACTGTAAGCTTAGCTAGTAAATAAACTAGTACATTATCATCTTTGGGTAGAGGATCCTGTACACCAAAATCTAAAATCTAAATCTAATTTAGCAAATCCAGAAAATAATATCAGGATTACCACAAGTACCTAAACCATTTGAGGATCCTGTAGGTATTCCCACTATTGGGAAACACTTATTGTCTCAAGCTACATACCTACGATTTATAAAATTGTAACAGAAGTGTGCCTGCAATTTGGAGGTGCTCATTTCAGGAAGCTCTGAATTTGACATACTTTGAGCTACTAAGATGATTTCTTGAGTCATGTACGCCCTTAGACTGATTTGGATGAAATTGGCAAGCTAATCTTTATAAATCAATTTTGTTTAAAAATCTAGATCCTATGCGGGTGAAGCCGCGGTCAATCCCTATAGATTGAAATAATTATTCGTAATTTTCATGCGAATAAAAGTTGCTGATAGGTAAAAAATATTATTAAAGTAATTTGATAAACTTATTTGTTCAAACAATTGCTGATCGGCATTATTTAGTGTGTGCGTAATTTTGATTATTGGGGTTACAGTTTATGTGTGAGTGAAAATTCTGATATAAAATAAGCGGTAAGTGAAGTAATTATCATTATTATCGCCGATAATATCTAAAATCTTCAACTCTTCGTGCTGCAACTCATCGCTCCAGCTTTAGTTCTGGGAAAATCTTCGTGAGTTATTTTTTGTTTTTTTTATTTGATTTTTTTTTTGGGACCGTGAGTGTCACACTGCTAGGCAAATGACCCCCAAACTTTTATTAAAATATTCTTTTTTTTCGGCTCTCAAGGTTTAGGCAGTAAACAAATTTTCATAGTAGACTCAGTACGACTGTTTTGTTTAAGTGTCCGAATTTAGGGTTTCAGGTTGGCTAGACTACTGAAATACTCAATCCTTAGTACTTACGTTTCATTGCACAGTCCATTCAGATGTATTTTTCTCATTATTATTTTTCTTATAATTTACTTACAGGTCGGAATCAGACTACAAGAATCGTAGCGCCGCAGCTTGCTTGGAGTCAGAGTCAGAGTACTCGTCGGAAGAAGATACTCGGTAAATATTCATTACTAAATTATAAAGACTAAAATATTTGTTGATAACAATACTTTGAAATTTGCTATAAAACCTAATTTTCTTACAGCCCGCCAAAGAAAACGAGCAAAAGCAGCAGCAGCAAGTCTAAGGAAACGAAAAAAAAGTCAAGGTTCGTACCCTAAATTAATAAAATTTGTTAGGCTAATGTACATTTACTATTTCATTTATTATTGTGATAACTCTAAAATGTTTATTTTAATAAATGCAGGGCTGAATCAGAGTGTAAGAAGCGCAACGCTGCTGCGGCGGGTTCTTCTGACTCCTCGAGCTCCTCGGACGAAGAAGAAGATCTAAGGTACATTTAATTACCTTCTTACTATGTTTTTGTTATAAATTAATGATATGTGTTTCTGATCAACACCAATTTTGTTACAGTCCCTCCAAGAAAACTAAGGTCAGTCACAGCAAGATCAAAACTGCAAAGAAGGAGTCGACCAAAAAAAAGACTGGGTACGTATAAATAACATTGTTGTTATAGCAAATTTTAACTGTGTTATTGCCCTATTAAAATAATTAACAGCTCACTTGCACTTCGATTCCATTTAATGCTAATTTAAATATTTTTAATCCTATATTTTCCCTTTGTTTAGTAATTAAATAACAGTACTTATTAAGCGTTCGCGAACCATTGTTTCACGACTAGTAACTAATTAGGATAACATTTTGAACAAGTTTTTTTTTTCTCTAGGAAGAGGAGCAAAACTGGCAGCGGCATTTCCGATGAGCTGTTTGGAGACGCCAGCGAGCCTGCTTTAAAACATCAGTCGCTGTGGTCTTCGCTTTCGCGGCGGGTTGCGGGCGGCATCAGCCGCCAGGGCATGCTGCAGGCTGACGGCGAAGTTTTCATAGACCTGCGTGTGTTCGACGTGGCAGAAATAATTGACGTCAACCCGAGAGAGCGCTTCGACAAGTGGAACGGCTGCCTAAGAGTCCGGCTAAACCACGACGAGCCGTTATGGGCCGGTATTAAAAAACTATTTAAGGATAGTAGGAGATTGTTTAATAATATTGAACCCACATATTACGCTGATAAGAAAAAGTAGATTCAACTTTATTTCTGTGTAGCTAAGATTAGATTGTAGTTTATTTTTTATTACATTTGTGTTATTATTGGATTATAATTTGTATAATAAATATTTTTAACATTAGTTCTTAATATTACCTCTACCCTAAATCTTAAAATGCCTAATTTTAAAACGATCTTTTGCTCAGTATGTCAAAAATCCATACTCAGAAAAGCATTTTCAGGACACTTGCGCAGTAATATTCATAAGAACAATACTGTAATATATTATGATGTAGGAGTTGAGACAGTTAATTCAGCTTTTAAGGGTCGCATTGTATCATACCGCATCAGCGCCGAACGTGAGCGTGCGCCTAATGGTGAAGAGTTGGCAATAATTTCATCATTGCACTTCATGCATTCTATTTCGTCTAGGCTGCGCAAAGTACTTGATTCCGCTATTGCTTCCCACATCAGTGTAAAAGTAAACTTTGAATTATACTCGTGCTTCGTCCTCGAGATTAGTATTCCTACCTAATTATATATAAACAAACACTATGTAGTAACGCATAAGTGTTACCACTTCCTTGCACTTAGTTTAAATATATTTTTATCATTTCCGGTTGAATAAAGTAAATTCAGACGGAAATGATAAAATGTCAGCGTCCGGTAGAAAAAAATATTTTCTTAAGGAATAGGAAATACGTCATCTCCCCACCAACGACCCCACCTCGTTAGATTCTCACAGTCGTCATGTTCCCATTCGCAAGTTAGTGCTCAACCACTTCGCACAACAAGGTGCCGAAAAGAAAAAACGAAAATGCCATTGAATATTTGGCAAATAAATTGAAAAAATTGGAAAAGAAGGTGAAACGCTCAAGAAAAAGAAGATCTTCGACGGAATCATCCAGCTCTTCATCAAGTTCACGGAGCAGCTCGTCTCAAAGCTCAAGAGACCCTTCACCAGCTCCACCAACTTTATTGGCGTTATCCGACCAAGGTTAGTTTTTATTATATAATATGCCGAGTGCATTTGACATCTATGATGTCATTCCAGTTAATATTAACTGATGAGAGGTGAATTCAACCTCGAGGAATACACACGCGGATATTTTCGCAGTATTCCGTGCACCCATGGTGCATCAGCGACTCGATTGAATGAGTAGCCGACACCCATTGGTGTCATCCCTTATTTGAAACCATGTTTCATGGCGCTGAAACTCAGCCATACTGCACCCATGGTGAATATTCAAACAACCATGTTGTTGATACCATCAAAATGTTCATCAACATTTCGTTCTTCATGCAGATCGGCACGAAGATCATGAAAATGCAGCGACAGCAGAACCTGGTTCTGCCACCACTTCAACCGCACCGCGGCCTGCCGCTCCACCTGCGGAACCTGTCGCCGGAACGTCGGCCAGTGCCACCGTGGGGATGCCACCGGATCTAGTGAGCATTGAGACGCCACAAGACACCTCTGAGCAAGCTTCAACAGCAATAGACGCAGGTTTGGATCCTGATATTCTCGATATTTTGGGTATCAACCCATCATCTGTCGTAGAATATGGCCCAAATATCAACGATGACTTGGCCACTCGTCTCAATTACATCGCCACATCGGGTCTTGATAAAGACATCCGCAAAGAACTGTTGCAAAAATACCTCGTTCCAATGAACTGTAAAGGACTATCCGCCCCCCAGCTAAACCCTGAAATCAAAGCTGCGACTCCAGAGTACGTTCAAAAGCGTGATAAATCCATAGAAATAAACCAGAAAGAAATCGCCGCTGCCATTTCATGCATCGGCCAAATCATAACGACACAGATTAGTAATACGACAAGAGACAACGAATTACTTAAAAGCCTTATGGACGTCGGCAGAATTCTTTGCGATGTCCAATACTTACAGTCTAGCTCCAGGCGAAACCACGCCCTTTTTTCCCTGAAGAAAGACCTGCGGGAACAGTTGGGCAACACCAAGATAGACGAATATCTATTCGGACAAAACCTCACCGAAACCCTAAGAACCGCTAAAGCCGTCTCTAAATCGAGCTCCGATTTAAAGGCCGACTCCGGCAAGAAACCAAAACAAGGCAAGAATTTAAACCGCAAGTCGGGCTTCGGGAATCGTCGGGCGGCGCCGGGCCCTGTTCGCCCTCAACCGCCGCCTCCAGCTCGAGCGACGACGAGCTACCAGCCGCCGCCGCCGCCGCCGAGCAGCGCGCGCGGGCACTACTCGACCGCGTCGTCGTATCGGCCCAGACCGACGAGGAGGCGCTAAACGCAGACGAGGTACGTTATGCAGGCAGACTGCATCACTTTTATCAACAATGGTCGCTCATCACGCAAGATCGAGCGATCCTTTCGTGGATAGATGGATACCGAATATACTTCGATAAGCCGGTTTGTCAATCGGACCCCCCAATCACATTAATATCTTCAGATTCAGACCGTTCACATTATTTAGAGTCTATTGATAATTTATTATCTATTGGAGCTATCTCTCCGTGTGAACCCTGCCAAGACCAATATGTATCGCGCGTATTTTTGATTCCTAAACCTAATGGGAAAATGCGTTTTATATTAAATCTTAAAAATTTAAATAAATTCATTGATGTGAAACACTTTAAATTAGAGGACCTGCGTACAGTTTTAAAATTAGTAACAAGAAACGCTTATATGGCTACTATCGATTTGAAAGACGCCTATTTTTTAATTAAAATTCACCCTGACTCGCGTAAATATCTCCGATTTATTCTGATGGATAAATATAATACACATAGCAAACAAATGTATGAGTTCAACGTCCTACCTTTTGGTATATGTACCGCACCATATATATTCACAAAGTTGATGAAACCAATCGTGAAATTACTTAGATCTTGCGGCTTTCTATCATCAATATATCTCGATGATTTATTTTTGACTGAAACTGAGTATTCAAAATGTTTAGAAAGCATTCACTTGACACAAAAGTTATTAGAATCGCTGGGCTTAATAATCAACAAAGAAAAAAGTAAATTTACTCCTGCCAAACGCTGCAAGTATCTTGGATACATAATAGACTCACAAAACTGGTGTATATCTTTACCTACCGATAAACGATCACGAATTAAAAACGAAATATTACAAATTAAATCATTAACCAATTGTACAATTCGTAAATTTGCTCAGCTAGTAGGATTATTAGTTTCTGCTTGCCCAGCAATTGAATATGGGTGGTTATATACCAAACAGTTAGAACGTTGTAAATACCTTAACTTGAAAAAACAAGATGATTATGACAAACGTATGAAAGTTCCAGATTTTTTACACTCGGATCTTAATTGGTGGTTAAATGTAATCGAAGATTCAGTTCACAGAATAAAGGATGATATTTATGCTATGGAAATATACTCTGACGCTTCAACAACGGGATGGGGAGCGGCTTGTAACGGTCAAACAGCGAGTGGAAAGTGGTCAGATTTGGAAAAAATCTGTCACATAAATTACTTTGAGTTGTTAGCAGCGTTTTTTGCGCTTAAGGTATTTACTAAACATATTAACAACTGTCAAATACTTTTACGAGTTGACAACACAACTGCCTTGAGCTACATAAATCGAATGGGTGGCGTCAAGTACCCCCATCTAAACAATATAACGAAAAGTATTTGGCAGTGGTGTGAAGCTCGCCATATACATATGACAGCGGCTTATATAAAATCCACAGATAATGTAATCGCTGACCGTGAGTCGAGACGCTCACATCCCGATGTTGAATGGGAATTATCATCTGATGGGTTTGGAAAGTTAAAAGAAACATTTGGAATTCCTCATATAGATTTATTTGCAAACAGATTAAATAAAAAATGCAACATATATGCTTCATGGTCTCGCGATCCCGACGCCTATGCAACGGATGCCTTCACCGTCTCTTGGTCCAACATTTTTTTCTATGCATTTCCACCTGTTGCAATCATACTTAAAACTTTAAGAAAAATTATCACTGATAACGCTCGAGGTATCGTGGTTGTACCGGCCTGGCCGACACAACCATGGTACCCCTTATTTAAAAGTCTCATCATCTCCGATATCGTGTCACTAAGCTCATCAGATATAATTATTCCTCATTCCAGCGGGAACATTCATCACCACCTTATCCTGGAAGCCGCGCTCTTATCCGCGCAGGGTTCTTACGGAGAGGCGTCCCACTGACAGCCGTTGATGTTATGCTTGCATCCTTATCTAATAATACATTAAAGCAATATGATTCATGCTATAAAAAATGGTTTGCGTTCTGTAACGAAAACAAAATTGATTTATATGCGCCATCGGTTCCAAATGTTATTCAGTTTCTTTCTAATGTTTTTAACAATGGAAATCAATATCAAACCATAAATTGTCATAGGTCCGCCATATCACTTTTAGTTGGATCTTTAGAAGATGACCTTATATCAAGATTTTGTAAGGGTGTATATAAACTTAGACCACCACTACCACGGTATAATATGACGTGGGATGCTAATACCGTTTTAGATTATTTATCTTTATTATATCCGAACGAAGAAATTACATTAGACAAACTATCGAAAAAATGTGTAACGTTACTGGCTCTTGTAACTGGCCACAGAGTCCAGACTCTATCAAAAATCAAATTGAAAATCTAGTTAAACTTCAAAACCAAATTATCATTAAAATTCCGGATTTAATTAAAACTTCTAAGCCCGGTGCTATTCAACCTACATTACACTTACCCTATTTTGAAAATAGAACATCTATATGTCCAGCACACACAATAATTTCTTACATTAACAAAACGAATGATTTAAGAAACTCGAATAATTTGTTTATTAGCTTTAGAAGTCCTCACATGCCTGTGAGTTCTCAAACTTTAAGCCGGTGGATTAAGTCCACAATGCAAGATAGTGGAATTGACGTCTCCATTTTTTCTGCACACAGTACTCGACATGCAACAACATCAATAGCGCATAAAAATGGAGTTAATGTTGACCTTATAAGGAAAACTGCCGGCTGGAGCGGCAATTCCACTGTCTTTGCTCAGTTCTATAACAGACCTGTTATAAGTAATGATGATTTTACTGTGTTCGCGCGAACTATAAGCTCATTAAAAAGACAAAATTAAAATGTATATATTTTGAGTGTATACTCTATGATCACATTTGGTTCATATTTAATTGTATGGTACATTTATATAAAATCTTTTGATTTATAAGAATGTGTTTGTTTTTCCTCTATGGAAATAATATTTCCCTAACAATTCTCTCAACATCTACATAGTGTTTGTTTATATATAATTAGGTAGGAATACTTATCTCGAGGACGAAGCACGAGTATAATTGATGATTAAACGAACTTACCTGTAAGTGAAGTTCGATCACAATTATACGAAGTGCTTCGTCCGAAGAGATTAGTATGCACTCCCACCCACCCAATAAATTGCCTTCGACATTTCCCAGATGTTAGAGAAATATTATTTATCTTCCTAAACTAAATGAGAACATGACGACTGTGAGAATCTAACGAGGTGGGGTCGTTGGTGGGGAGATGACGTATTTCCTATTCCTTAAGAAAATATTTTTTTCTACCGGACGCTGACATTTTATCATTTCCGTCTGAATTTACTTTATTCAACCGGAAATGATAAAAATATATTTAAACTAAGTGCAAGGAAGTGGTAACACTTATGCGTTACTACATAGTGTTTGTTTATATATAATTAGGTAGGAATACTAATCTCTTCGGACGAAGCACTTCGTATAATTGTGATCGAACTTCACTTACAGGTAAGTTCGTTTAATCATCAATTATTTGCTAAAGTTGTTTTGCCCAGAGATGATTCAATGGAAAACAAATCATTTGTCACAGAAAATATTCCTATATTTCAAAATTACACTTTCGATGATTTATTAGAAAACGTTTCTCAAATAATCTGTAAAAAGATAGATGAGTTCCAAGAAAAAGGAAGTGGTTGGTCCCTTTTAGATATTCTATATATTGAAACAAACATTAACAAATACTCACCATTGGGAGGTTCTAGTTATATAGATTTGCCAAAAAAAATCAAGGCTAAAAAAGCATGTATTAATATTAAAAACAGTGATGCATACTGTTTTGCCTGGACAGTAATGAGCGCTTTATATCCTGATGTAAAAAATCCTAACCGAGTATCGTCATATCCATACTTCACTGAAGTTTTGAATGTTATAATATGCATTTTCCAGTATCATTAAAAGATATTAAAACTTTTGAAATACATAATAATGGCATCAGTATTAATGTGTATGGATTAGACGAGAAACACAACATTGTCGGACCGTTATATAAAACGTTGTTAAAGAAAAAAAAACATGTTAATATGCTTTTGTTAGAGAAGGACTCCAAATCCCATTATTGTCTTATAAAGGATTTGACAAAACTGGTTCGAAATCAAGTTACGAAGCATCATAGGAAATTACATTATTGTGACGAGTGTTTGTTATTTTTCAAATCAAAACAAGATCATGATAGCCATGTGTGCGGCGGAGTGGTTACGTTATTGCCTGACGGTGGTACCACGATGCAATTTAAAAATTATCATTGCATGCAGGATGTACCCTTCATCATTTACGCCGACTTTGAGACGATATTAGAACCTTGCTCCGAAAGTACCGGCGCATACACTGCAAAGGTACAAAAACATGTGCCATCAGCGTTTGCCTATTATATTGTTTGTAATTATGATAATTCGCGTAACCATCTGGTGACATATCGAGGAACCGACTGTGCTACAATATTTGTTGAAAGGTTACAAAAAGATATAAAAAGAATTTACACACTTATTCAATCTGCGTCTGATAGTCCTGTTCCTATAATTTATGATGAGGAGGATCGAACGAACTTTGAAAAAGCTGAGAATTGTTATTTGTGCTCGCATTTACTAATTGATGATAAAGTGCGGGATCATTGTCACTTTACCGGTAAATATCGTGGTGCTGCTCATTCGTCCTGTAATCTTCAATTTAGGATTCCTAAATTTATCCCGGTATTTTTTCATAACTTATCAGGTTATGACTGTCATTTGTTTATTCGCGAATTAAGTAGTTTTCCTGGAGAAATAAAAGTTATTCCTAAAAACAAGGAGAACTATATTTCTTTTACCAAGTTTATTCAGATTTCAACGACTAACTTCGTTGCGGTGCGCTTTGTTGACTCATTTAAATTTTTGGGTACAAGTTTAGAACAGTTAGCTAAAAATCTGCAGCAAAATGATTTCATAAATTTGCGTGCATATTTTGATAATGTAAGTCAAGTGGCTTTGCTTAGTCGAAAAGGTGTATACCCGTACAGTTACATGTCAAACTGGCAGGTGTACGAAGAAAAATAATCTGTCTGATGAGGCATTAAGCAAATCGGATTATGATCATGCAAAAAATGTTTGGCACTGCTTTAATATCAAGAATCTCGGAGAATAAACTGATTTATATGTAAAGAGCGATGTTTTAATATTGAGCGATATTTTTGAAAAGTTTCGTAAAACCTGCAAAATGAATTATGATTTAGATCCTGTATTCTATCTCACAGCACCAAGTCTCAGCTTTGATGCTATGTTATTAAAGACAAAAGTAAAATTGGAACTGCTTTCAGATTTAGAAATGATACGAATGATACAGCAAGGAATTCGTGGAGGCATTTGCTTGTGTTCAAAAAGGTATGCTAAATCGAATAATCATTATCAGCAAGATTATGATCCCTCTCAACCAAACAAATATCTTATGTATGTAGATTGTAATAATTTATACGGCTTTGCAATGTGCAGCTATCTACCTTACGCGGATTTTAAACTTATTAATGAAAAAGAATGTGAACAACTCAACATAACAAATATTCCTGATGACAATGATTATGGATATATTCTCGAAGTTGATTTGGAATATCCTGAGAATTTGCATGATTTACATAATGATCTTCCATTTTGTGCAGAAAATTTTACTCCGCCCGGTGCTAAAAATGTAAAACTTACACCGAATTTGTACAATAAATATAACTATATAATCCACTACGTTCATTTAAAGACATGTATTCAACATGGATTGCGTCTAAAAAAAATTCATAAAGGAATATCGTTTAGACAAAGCCCATACTTAAAGGAATATATCGATTTAAATACTCAGTTGCGACAAAATTCGAATTCTTTGTTTGAACAAGACTTTTTCAAATTGCTTAACAATAGTATATGCGGAAAAACATTAGAAGACACCGAACGAAGAGTAGATGTAAAACTTGTTAGCAAGTGGCATGACCAGCGGAATAGAACCAAGAAATATTTCACAGCTGAACAATTGATATCACGTCCTAATTTTCATAGTGTATCAATATTTGATGAAAATTTAGTAGCCATACAATTAAAACGTGAAAAGGTTATTCTTGACAAGCCCATATACATTGGTTTTACAGTCTTAGAGCTCTCAAAAAATCATATGTATGATTTTCATTAGGTACTCAGTTATGAAAAAATACTACAATGATAAGCTGTCTTTATGTTATACTGATACTGACAGTCTTTTGTACTCTATAGAGACAAATGATTTTTATTTGGACTTGAAGGAAAACTTTTTGAATTACTTTGATACTAGCAATTATGATTTGGACAATTGTTTTGATATCATCCCTAAAAATAAAAAAGTTCCTGGATTATTCAAAGATGAGTTAGGGGGTAAAATATTACTTGAGTTTGTAGAATTACGATCGAAATTATACAGTATTAGAACAAACAGTCATGAGGTTAAGAAAGCAAAAGGAGTTGAAAAAAAGTTAACGAAGAAACTGAAATTTTCTGATTACACCAATGTTTTATCAACTGGTATAGAGTTGAGACGTAAAAATATTCTTTTTAAATCAATAAAGCATCAAATTTTTACCACAGAGCAAAACAAAGTGGCTTTATCAAGAAAGGATGACAAACGTTTTATTACAAAAGATAATATTTCTACTATATCCTGGGGACATTATTATATAACGGTCTAGTTATCGTATTTTCTTTTTGCGGATGAATGACAAATGTATTTAAAAGTAAGTTCTTATGATAAATAATTGTGAGCCTAGTTAGCCTAAAATAT
>CAWUPE010001076.1:0-17987 GCA_963924145.1 Pyrausta purpuralis | reverse complement strand
AGTGATGTGGTAGCCGCGTCAGGTATCGATATCGGTTGTTCGACGGTGGCTGGGTGCAACCGATGTTAGAAATTAATTTATTTTCGCGATTTCTTTTTAAATCAAGGTAAAATTTCTTAGTGACATTTAGTATAAATTTAAACAAAGTTGGGAAATTTAAATCTCGATGCAAATTTAATTTTTAATAATTTTTTTTGCACAACTGAATTTTATACCAAGGGAAGACTTGACTTGTACATGTAACATCAGTCCATTAATCAGTATTTCAGGATTAATAATTTGTGGAAGTGTATTTTCTTAGATTTATCCAAGTACATGTATGTATACCTGTAGAACAAAAATAAATGTATTTAGAGCATGCCATCTTCGTCATTCTATTTTAACAATATTTCAACCATAGGTCACAACATTTCGACTTATTTCACTTTATTCTGAAGACACATACGAGTAGGTACGGATTTGCATAATTTGTTCAATGCCAAAGGAAGGAATTTGTCGACAAAACTTACAGCGATTTCCACGAAAATCTTGGTTTCGTTGGCACTAACCCTGCATTAGTTTTGACATGTTCCATCGCGTATTTTTGCAGGTCTTGGGCTATTGAAATGCGCCCTTAACTTTGCTGGTCCTTTGCAACGGGAAAACGTACTTCTTGTACTTAACTGAATTGAAAGCTTTTCGCGGATCTGAAGTTGTAGTACGGGCGCTATAATCAGCGGCAACGTGTTACCGGCGAGTTGTAAGCAAGATCTAATTTGCGCCGTAGCGAGAGTCAGGCGCTGCAACTAAGAGCTGAAATGGCGCAGGATTTTTCGCGACTGCACAAAAGGCGAGATCGACCGCAACATCACACGTAATGGCGTTTGGAACAATCAAAGAACATACAGTTGCAGGTAATATTTTGATAAGGCAAGTTAAAAAGTATTGAGACTACAATAATTTTACTTTTTAGGGGTCCGTAGCCGACTGGCAAAAAACGGAACCCTTATAGTTTCGTCAAGTCTGCCACAGCCATTTTATTCTGTAACTATAAGCATCACACTGTTAAAATTTGGTAAGAAGATGAATCATGTTAATCGCTTTACGATCCCTATACAAAAATTAAAAAATAATTATATTTAAGTGGGGGTCCCACTTAAACATAATTATTTTTAATTACATTCATACACATACATGAAACTAAAGCAGTTTTTTTTTGTCAAACCTATGCGTGTTCTATGGATAGTCTATGGATAGATCTTACAAAATGACATCGAGGTTTTTAAAACCATTTTCTTTTAAAGTCTAACGTTTCGTAGCTCGACGCTTCCAAAGTGGAAAAATGGGCGTCCCCCCCATCTAACATCTAAACTAAGCGAGTGTATATTTTGGAAAAATTATTTAATGCAGATCTTAACAAATTCTTTCCACGAAAATTGGTTTGGACGGGATCGAACTAGAAGTTTTTGAGATATAGCACGTTTTCAACATCCGCAAACATAACTTTGTTCTTCATACAAACACTATGAAAAACAAAGTTATATTTGCAGTCAACAAAATATTGTGGTATATTACTAAGTGGAAGTAAGTGGATTCCCTGATTTAGTTAAAGTTGACACGGAACCCTCAGTGCGCGAGTCCGACTCACACGTGGCCGGTTTTTTAAGCTTTATATCAAGTTTCATTTGTATAACATCAAGTCTCATTCTGTTTCCTATATTGTTGTCGATTCTATAGACAGTTAAGAGTCAAGAGCAAACCATTTTCGAATAAAATAATAATACTCGTAAATCAAGCTGAAAGTCTAGTTCAAAACTTTATTAACAAACTGAAATTATTCTCGTCGCCTAATACTGTGAATGATTCATCTGTACTTATATTATAAAGCTGATGAGTTTGCTTGTTTGAACGCGCTAATTTCAGGAAATACTGGACCGATTTGGAAAAAATATTTTTGTGTTGCATAACTTATTTATCGAGGAAGGCTTTAGGCTATAAAACATCACGCTGCGACAGGAGATGGGACGAAGTCGCGAGAAACCTTTACCTATTAATTAGAGATAATGATTGTATACTTAATACTTGCATAGTCTGCAAACATTCCTCTTTTCTCTTCCTATTACTACTGCTTATTAGGGTCTGTTTTAGTACCGCTTAGGAAGTCTTTAGTGATTAAAATGCAAGTTCGATTAAGATATTTACGAGTATTTAATTATTCGTTAAATAACGATGACTTTATCTATATATTATCTTATATTACATAAATACATTTTTAAATTAAATGAAATTAAAAGTATTGCTGAACCGAAAACAAAATTGATTCGGTCTAAAAAAAACCTTTCAAAAACCGTGTCAATTTCATTTTAAATCTTTATAGACTAAGAATTTATTTCTTTTAGTTTTTCAAATAATAGGATCTCTGTACGCAAAGTTTCAGTACTAAACACAGTAAAATATTAAATTGCAATTATAAAATAAACAACAAATATTACACGTCATCTATACAGTAGCACCATTTAGGCGGTTCTATTTCTCTCAGCAATTTGATATAAATTCTAATTAAATTAGAAGGTGAAATACGAATTGACCCAATATGGGCGTTTCGGCACTTTCGGCAACGTTTCATATCGGAGGCTGTGTTGCCCACACGTGTCGGTTAATTGGGCATGTAAAGAGTGCGTTTTAAATTATTTAGCACCTGGCGTTCTGCCAGGACGGCCCAGAGGAGAAGGGCATGGACAATTTTGTCTGGGATCGGTTTAGATATAGTATTGCTTTCTCTAATAGACAGTTTTCTGCACGTATTGCTTCGTAAGGTTTATGTGTTTTCGGGATAGGCTGTAAATTGTCTCATAGTTCCTTCACTTTTTACATCTGAATAACATCTCATAACATTTAATATGTTTAAACTTGTCTTAATACTTCTTGCTTTCCTCTTTTAGAATATCTTCTTATAATATGACTCATACAAAGTAGTCGTAATACCTCTTGCTTTCTCTTTTAAAATGTTTTCCCCTAATATGACTCATGTACAGTGGCCAACCCATCAGGTTACTCACTTTTGTTGCCAACTAGCCCTTATTATAATCTTCCTAAGTGTTTACCTTGACGTGCTGTTGTCAGTACCTACTGCAGACTGCTACTGCAGACTGCTATTGCTGCTAGACAAAACTAATACGAATATTTAATGACAACTAGACGAATTACGTGCTCTGAGAGTTTGGCTAGAACGAGGACATGACTCTATTATCTGGACCCATGATGGTGTTGACTGGTCATCGTAGGGACATGTGTCCACTGCGGAAATTTGAATGCGATGTAGAAAATCTCGGTGTTAGCCGTATTTGGTGAGGTATTGTGGAATTGCAAAGTCTGGTTTTATGATTGCCAAGTAATAGGAGAGTTCAGAATAAGTATTAGTGTCGAAGTGTAAGTTATCGGCTTTGGATCGACTACTTTCTTTAATTAAAAGTGTTTAATGACTTTTGGAAATGGAAATATAGTTCGGTTTATAGCCTTGGTTTGCAGAGGCCTTCGTCGGCAGGCAACTACGTAGGTACTATAAAGTTCCTACACAACTATGCTTTATTTGTACATGTTTGGCGTGAAACAACGAGTAAGTGATTACTTTGTTAGGGCAGGCTATTAGGTCTAGTTGCCTACTGAAATATACTGGCGATGCTGAAATATTTCGAAGGCCTTTCGCCGCTCGCCGGGAAAGTATACGATCAATTTTGATAAATTACATTTCAGTAAATAAATTGAGTCTATCTAAAAATTATCAGTTGATTACTTCTAAGAGCCAAGATCTATTTTTACCGCCTTCAAAAAAAGAAAAATCAATTCAATGTGTGTATATGTGATATCGTTGGAATTCTATTATATTTGAGTTTGTTGATCTAGTAAGGGTTCCAAACACGTGTGCTTAATTTTGTAAGTGTATGTATGTTTATATATTTGTATGTTATGCCACGGAATTCTTGAAAATGAAAAGTAATAGCTAGATGATTCTTTTTTTGGTTAATCGGGTATATTCCAACTAAGGGAACTGTGTTAGTTTTATTAAAATCGGTCTTGTAGCTTTTGAGATATACTCGTACATAACATGGTCTACTAGAGATATAATATATAAATCATTATTAAATAATTTCAAAAGTACTAGCCTTACAAAAAATATTGATGAAAAATTATAATTAAACATGAATAAGTTCCTTTTTAAATTCAAATTTGAAAATAAAAGGTTTTGTTTTAAAATGACATTCGCATTCATTGAATTTGTTCCAAAAAAGTAAATCTTCACGAACTTCTAACTTGATTTAACCCCATAAATTTCCATAAAACTTTGTCAAACGCATCTCCAGTGTTCATTTAATCAACATTACAGTTACATTTCGTGCCTGGTCAAGTGTTTTCGTGGCAACACTTGACCAGGCACGAAATGTAACAAGCAGTGGGCATGATTCAAGCTGGTGCTACCCAAATTGCTGTGCCTGAAGTCATGAGAGTATTAAGTGGATCCACGGATTTTAAGTTTTCAACAATTTTTATTAAAAAAAAATATTTGTTTCGTTAAGGTTTTGATTTTTCTATAAATGAAGTTAAGAATTTTTCCTCTTCGTTTTTTTTAAAATTCGTTCGTTCTCTTCTTTTTTTAAAAAAAAAAACTTTATCAAAAAATATATAATTAGATCAGATATCTATAGGTCACCTTTTTAATTTCTTCCCAAGTCTTGTTCTCGTTACCTACTTATCATGTTGTTTTTGTAGTGGTAAATCACTACAAGAAAGTTGAATCGGCTTGACCCTTTAATAATACAGTCATATATTACTTTCGCCTTCAAAATTGAGCTGTCACTAATTTTGAAAAACTTTATGAAAAATTCAACAAATGGTTCAACCGTCCCTTATAGAGATAACCTTATCTTTATTGCTTCGCACCCATTATGTCTGGTGATCAATCACACAGTGTTGTTTGTCGCCGTCATCTCGGACTAATTGTCTCGCCCTTCAATAATAGCCTACTCGGCTGAGCCCTAAACTTCGAAAATATTTATTCACACAAGTCCCCACTAAATGCTGATTGATGAAAACTATTGTTCTCAAAGTTATTATCGTTTCCTTTCCACATGGAAAATCGATTGTTTTCTAAGCTTTTAAGCGACCACCGGCGGCCTCTGTGGTGTAGTGGTTTAAACACGCTGGGTTTTAAGGCATTGCCGCTTCGAGGTTCTGGGTTCGATTCCCGTTTGAGTCAATGTAGAAATCATAACTTTTTACATTGGCTTGAATCTGAATGTTGTGGTATCACAGTTGTTTCTGATTTCCATTCATCATCATCATCATCATTATCAGCCAAAGGACGTCCACTGCTGAACATAGGCCTCCCCCACGGATTTCCACAGCGACCGATCACTAGCGGTCTGCATCCAGTTTGATCCTGCGATCTTTATAAGGTCGTCTGTCCATCTTGTTGGTGGACGTCCCACGCTGCGTCTCTGGTCGAAGGGTCTCCAATCTAGAACTTTCCTGCCCCAACGGCCATCAGTTCTTCGCGCTATGTGCCCTGCCCATTGCCACTTGAGCTTACTGATTCTCAAGGCTATGTCCGTTACCTTAGTTTTTCTACGTATCTCCTTGTTTCTGATTCGATCCCGTAGAGAAACACCCAGCATAGCCCTTTCCATCGCTCGTTGTGTGATTTTGAGCTTCATTATAAAGCCCATAGTAAGAGACCATGTTTCGGATCCGTATGTCATCACTGGTAACACACACTGGTTGAAGACTTTCGTCTTCAGACACTGAGGTAGATGAGACGAGAAGACGCTCTTGCGCAGTTTCCCGAACGCTGCCCAGCCGAGTTGGATTCGTGGATTGACCTCTTTCTCGAAGTTGGACCTACCCAATTGGATCACTTGTCCCAGGTAGACGTACTCGTCGACAACTTCGAGAGTTGAGTTCCCAACGATTGATTTCCATTACACATGTGCTATAGCTGCTTACTCTGGGATCAGAGAAATGTATGTGATTGGTGTCCATACTAGCTGACCCTGTGAACTTTGTTTTGCCCCGGCCCCGTCCCGCCCCAGCCCCGGCCCTGTCCAATGGGATAAAAAGTATCCTATGTCCTTCTCCTGGTTCTCCTGGTACCTCCCCACTAATTTTCAGCCAAATCGGTTCTTCCGTTTTTGAGTTAAAAATAGTGTAAATAACACGACTTTCTTTTATTATATGGATAATATAATACCCATATCTGGTATAAATACAGGGGGTACATTATCGCTCCCTTTTAGGAGCCTCTGGTGTATGCGATGTGTTTGCGTCCGGAGAAATATTAGTGAATGGTCATCAATCATGGCGTATCATTTGTTTCTATTGACTTATTGATGTTGTCACGTTGACTGGTCAAATGGGCTTGTTATGACTCAATAATGTACAGAATTTTCATTAAAATATGTGTATTTCCTTTATATAAGTAAAATATAAGTGGCAGTGTGATTAGTTTTTAGTTCGGTTTTGTAGGCTTAAAGTTCCGTGATTTCACTCATTTGCCGTTCAAATGTGTGAGTGAGTACCTACTTACTGTAACTGCCTCAGTGACGCAGCGGTAGGAGGGTCGCACTTTAAAGCGACGGCTGCGACAGAGGTCCCGCGTTCGATTCCCGGGTCGGGCCAAAAATATGTACCTGGGTGTTTCTATCTAGAAATTCTTAAGGCAGCCCGGAGATTGGAAGTTACCGGTGTTTCACCCCCTTGCCTCGAAAAGCAAGTAAAGTCGTTGGTACTGCGCCTATTCTCTATAATACGATTTTGCGCAGATTGCACCTGTGTTTGCGCATGCACTTGTGCACTACATTATGTCCCGCACAGTCGGTTAGTCGTTGTGACTGGCCATCTTTGTCGAAAACGGATTGGGGGACTATTATTACTATAAGTACCTAAGTATTTAAAAAAAACTAAGTTAAAAAGGTGTTACACTTAACGCGTTATAGCATCTAACATCGCGATAAAATCGAAGACGACATATTATGTTCCACCTGTGGGCTAATTGATCCCCTAGCAATCGCGATAGACGCCGAGCACGGCCCGACCACCCACAAACTATAATATAATTAGATTACAGCCATCCAAACCAATCGCGGTTTTAGTCCATCACCAACTGAACAAAGACAATTTTGCGATACTACTGAAATTGTAACTTAAATATTTGATTCACGAATTTTCAATCCCTTGCAATCACATGATGCTGTTTTAATGCCTCAACACCCGAGCGGTCGCATGCGACCGCATAACAATAGAATACCTATTGTGTCTCGTTCACATACGCTTGAGGGATTAATATGATTTACACCTGCAATTCGAAAATTTTTGACCAACTACACAATTAACATGTTAATTAGTTTACCAACTGCTCTTCTGAATTAAACTGTTCAATTTATAAAATTAAATTTTTGCAACCAATATTTTTTGACGTTAATGATTATATTTTTACAATAATTTGTTGGAATCATTTGCTGTAAAAAATGTATAATAATTCTATACTTATCTACCGTAAAAGTTTTTTTCTAAAAGGTTTTATTTCAAAACAAAACTTCAAGCTGTAGCTTCAATTTGAAAGTCAAGCAGTGGGAATCGAAACTGTTTGTATCGATCTGAACTCAAAGAAAACAATAGGTATCTCTCTAACGTAGAGAGATAAATTCATGGGAGTATCCACAAATGGAGTGAAACCCTCGCTCCGGGCTAATAGGTATATCCAACACTCGTATCAGTGGGACGGAGAAACACTTTTAATATGTAAGTTACTTTTTGGATAGTCTGAACAATAGGTTAATCTGCTCAGTACATTCAGGGAATCGTTCTGAGCTAAAGTATATTGTTAGGCGTTTAGGTTTGTTGGCTTTTAAGTTAGAAGATGTACGGCGCTTTGAATATCAATTGGTGTAATAGCACCGTTATCATAATATTTCTACTAAAGTATTTGGCCTGCTTTTTCTTGTATTTAGTGCTACATATTTTTGATTATATGTTTTGAGATATCAAAAACTATTTTTTCTTCGACTGAGAAAAAATCGATCGATAATTGGCCCCCAGGCCCGTCAATAATAATGCAATGATTTGCAGGAATCTAAGTAAATTTGCAACTCAAAATAACCTCTTACCTGATAAAAACAATTGTTAGGTTGAATCAATACTTGTTCCATAGCTCTTTGGAAAGAAGGTGTGAACAATGTGAAGGCAAAAAGTGTATCAGAGCAAGTTAGGAGCCCAACTAATAGACGCTTAGCGAGTAGTTCGTAGCATTGTGCTGTATAAACTGAAGTAAGAACTCGACCCTCCCCCCTCTCCCCCCACCCGCCACGCCACTTAGATTAATCACTCCCGCTTTTGTTACAATAGTTATAACAATTTCATATAATCACCGCTCCAACTTTTAGTCAATCTTGCATAACGCTTTTAGACGCTGATCTCGCTTATCTTATGGACTTTCTAAAAAAATTATCGTACAGCTTGTAATAAGGAATTGCTAATTATGAGCATTATGTTACTCGTATCCGATTGAGCTTGGTCAGCTGAAGAAACGCATAAAAGGCGGTCATACTTTGCTTTAAAAGATTTCAGTAATGTAAGAAGCTTGTTAACAAGCTAAGTAGCAGTACTCTGGTCTGATTTATATTTAAACGTGGTTTGAGGAATATTATAGGAATTTTCATAGAGATTTGGATACGCTACAAAAATCTCTTGCCGCGCATGTGGTAGATTTTCTTGCTCTCAGATTGGCTTATTTAACCATGAAAAGCGGTGTCTCCCAAACATTACACCATAAATTGCCTGGAACAGACGCAGAGGCCATTGGAACATACGTACGTTAAGATTATTATCTTATCATAAAGATGAAATAAGAAACCAAAATTTGCGCACAGGCGGGACATCGTACATGCAACTTTCTGGCTAAAGCTGGGCCAAGCGCTCTTCTTTCAGAAAGTTGCAGGTTCCCGCCCGTGCGCTATTTTGGTATCTTATTTCATCTTTATGAATATAAGATATAACAATGTGAGTGTTAAAAACATTCTAAACCATTACTTATCTATATTAAATAACGATTTCCCTTAGTAATTTGCAGACTAAAGAAATAGAAACTGGTACCTGATTTGCTGAATACGTAAATCAGGCCAGAACCTGTTGCATGTTTACAAGAGATACCTGATTTGACTAAATTTAAATAATGTATTCAACGCGAAAATGAGTCGTGTGTGAAGCTTGCTGTTCACGACATAGGTACGACAGAAAAATTAGGTTTTTTGTACATAATGCAAAAAATCAAGTTTAAAATGTACAAAACGTGCATTTCATGTACCTAAGTAGGTACCTTATAACTGTCAAAACATATGCCAATTAAGCCTCTTGGAATTGGTTGCTGTTAAAATTAGTATGCCAATTTATCTATAAATGAATTATATTCAAAGTCGTTAAATATAGCTTGAAGTGTGAAACCCTCATTAACTTCAAAATATGATATCACCATTAATTAACACGAACGCTAATTAGGAACATCACAGATATCAGTAAATCAGAAATCTTACAATTTCGTATTTGCACTTGTAAATGATATTTTTGTAAGAAGGTATATTTTCATAGTAAGATTATATTGATTTGGTGAAAAAAATGAGAAAGTTATGAACGTGATTTCCCGCCCACAAAATATGAAAGGTATGTTTAAAATAAAAATCTAAGTGAGTGCTTTTAGTACTTAGGGTCATGATGTGTCCACATAATGGCAAGCTTAAAAATGGGTCTGATAAAAATATTCTACTAACGAATAAACTGTTTGTTATATGTATTGATGTATCGTATCTCTTCTTTGCTGATTAGGGTTGGCATTTTAGGTAAGTATTTTTATTATTATTATTATTTTATTCCTGCTTGTTGCGTCACGAAGTGACGTGTCAAGCAGATAGGAAGGCGTTTTCGATAGGTTCTAAGCGACATGTTTAACAGATAGGTAGACTTTAAACATAGCTTATTAAAGTCTTTGGCGTATTATTCAGATAAGAAGACGTTTTAAAAGAGATTTATTTAATGCATTTTTTAAATAGGCACATGTTTTCAGTAGATTTAATTCGAAGTGTACGTCAGATATGTACACATTTATAAAGATTTTACGCGACGTTTTGAACGGATAGGTCCGTTTTTAATAGGATTAACTCGACGTGTTTATCAGATAACGCGTACGCGTTTCCTAACAAGTTTTATTTGACGTATCAATTAGACAGAGACGTTTCTAATAGGTTTTTTTCGACATGTCACATCATACATCTGAGTTCCAAACAGTAGTTTGAAGTCTTTGTTGAGACAACAATGACGTATGTCGAAAAATGGAAGCAGGCTTTAATAGGATAACAGAGTATGCAGGCGTTGGGTAGCACAAATAATAACGTACGCTTACTTTTATAGGCATGTAGTAGGACCATTTATTCAAAATAGGTATATAGTATTTTATTCAGGAAAATGTCGATAAAATCAAATCAATACAATAAAATATGTATTACTATTACTTTTAGGTTGCAATCGGATACTAATTTAGAAACTAAGAAACAAACAATCAGGTACAGATTTTAATTTTCAGTTTGAACTTTACGGTTAAGATTGGCACTTAACACTTTAAACGCGCCTGCGCCCTTAGATTAGAGAGACAGCAGCGCAATCGCAACAGATAATAAAAAAACATACAATCGGAATGATAACCTCCTGCTTCTTTAAAGTAAGAAACAAAAAAATCAGGTTCAGATTTTAATTTTCAGTTTAAACATTACAGTTAAGATTGGCACTTAACACGTGTCTTAAAGCGATTGCGCAGCTGTCGCTCTAATCTAAAGGCGCAGGCGCGTTTAAACTAAAAATTAAAATCTGTACCTGATTTTTTTGTTTCTTACTTCAAAGAAGGAGGAGGTTATCAATTCGACTGTATGTTTTTTTTGTATCTATGTTACCTCATATCTCAGTCGTTTGTCGACCGTTCCGAAATTTTTTTTCGTCTACCTAGAGGGTAAACCTTCTAGTTGGTCCCATCGTTGCTAATTTGGGATCTGATGATGGGATCTTGGTGTGATCGAGAAAAACCCTCAAATTTTAAAGGCACGTATAGTGTTTTTATACTAGTCTTAATAGTCAACATTGTGTGGAGCTGACCTGATGGTAGAACTCCTTAACGCTTAAGAGTTCAGTAATTATAATAGGTGCAACTAACCTCCTCTCCTGTAATCTCTAAATTTCTAAAAATTAAGGAAAATATATGTTTTTTAAAAAGTAACATCCGACTTCAAAACCAAAATGCAATAAAAAGTCTTAATAAAACTCTTGATCATTGAAAGAAAAGAAATCCATATAAGGTAAACAATTTCTTTTTGGAGTCGGTGCCATCACTTTGATTTGAAACAATGCATTACAGACAGTTGTCGATAAATGAGCACGGCTCTCTCTCTAGCGTTTATTGTCATAACCGCAGAGGAAGCGAGTGTTTGATAATACTATCGTTAATTAAAGGATGGAATCATTATTTTAGAGTGGTGGGCTCTATGATTAATAATAATAGGCAATCAAATTAAATTAATCATATGCGAGTTGACTACAATGTATACATATAACAGTGATTCTGAAGCGACTTCAATTGTATTTATAAACTTTTCCAAATAAATTCACTCGTTAACGGAAGACATATTGGCATAAAACAGATAGGGTAGAAGTACCGTTTTTGGCCACCTTTGCACCGTTTGTTGACAGTTGAAATTTGCGTTAATTCATACAAAGTTAAAACACATGATTAATTATTGAATTTTTAACTTTTTACGCCTAATTTAATCAAGATTATGATGGTATTGTTTAAGCAAAATTATTATTATAGTATATTTAGACTAAAAATGGTCATAAATGGTACAATCGCCACAAACGGTACTTCTACCCTACAATTTTCAATATGCATTCTGGCAACTTATGTTTTGATACTTTTCTTAAGTGTTCGGTTCTGTTATTTTTTCTGAAAGTAACTTAAGATATCTAAATATTATCTGAAAGATAGATACAAAAAGCTCTAAACGCCTAATAACACATACTTACCTGTTTTGTACAGATATTTTAATATTTTTGTACGTTGATTAATAGTTTACGTATTCGAAATATTTATATAGATTAAAACAGTTGCAACTAAAATTTAAATTAACACCAAAGTGATGAATAAATTTTACCTACAAAAGCCTCAGTCAATATTCCAAAACATCTTTATATCCAAAACAATAGTCTTGCCGACCAAAACTATAAATTTCGTGACAAAAAAAGGCTCCACGGTTGTAAAAAGTTTATTCCTTTTCTAAAATTACCGTGTAATTACTTTCGTGACACAAGCTTTACTAGTAAGCTGTACAAAAGCTACGTAATTTCGGCAGTTGTGTAACGTAATGCCAAGTTACGGCCTTAGGATGTAAGCGCGTCACGTACAGCCGATAAAGTTCTACATTTGATCTGAGTTGACCCACTGTGCGTGGAGCCAGGCGAGCTGCATTAATATTAATTTGAGCGTAATGACTCCGGATCCCTTGTTACCGCAGGGACCGCAGTCCACTGAGAAATATCGGGACTCTTAACAAGTCCATGGGAGTACCTGTATAAGTTGATAATAGGAAACATGTTTTGAAGTCCACGCGAATATTCACAGATGGTTTTTGAAGATATTTATTTAATAGTTTAGAATGTTTTTCACACTCACAATGTCATACTTTAAATTCATAACGTTGAAATAAGAAACAAACAAATTGCACACGGACGCAATTTTTTGGTTTCTTCATCTTTATGAATATTTATTTAATTTTAATTCCTGACGTTTCGAAAACTTGCTGCGACCGTAGTCACGTATAGACTAAGATGATGTCATTTATAGAGTTTAAAATATGTTTACATAATTTTATTGTATTAATTAACGTTTCACGCAGAAATAGCTAACCGTGTCTTGAGATCTTGCAGTGAGTGATCATGCTTGGGCTTACACGATTTATATTTTTAATGAATCATAAAACGATTGCTTACCTTTATTTTTTACCTTTCTTATGAATTACATTGAAAACGTAAATCAAATATTTTCAATATATGAAAAAAACACTTCTCACATTTTTCTCAGTATACATATGAAGTACTAAAATATAATCTATTAGTAGTGATTGGGAAGAAAAAAGAAAACTTAGATGAAAACTCAAAATGATCCCACGAGACAAAAATCCCGCTCTATAACAATTCTATTCTCTTTAAATTTTGCGCTTCTCACAGCAGACTTCGAAGAGCTCGGGGCCATTAGATTAAAATTCGATTATTTTTATTCAGCCGTTGTAAGCCGTTCAGTGTCGGAAGTCTCGACATAGTTCCGTCTAAAACCACCAGGTGGCGCTCGAAAAATGCTGAGACAAAATTGGTGTTTTCGTGTATTTATTGATTGAGAAGAATTTTGAATGATGCTTAAAAAACTACAAATATTTTTTAAGATTTATTATAGATATAGCTACGTAAGTTAAAATGATATTTGATGAATTAGAAAATCATAAAATTGAAATTGTCGACGCGAAATGTCAAAAAATGATGCATCAGACTACGCCCGCTGGGCAGGTGTCACAACAGCTCGGCGTCGACAAGCAGCGCGTAATATTCCGCGACCGATCGCGCCCGGATATTGTGCACTATAAATAATAAGGCAGAGGAAAGACATGAATTTTGTTTCAGAAATATGTAATGGTCTTCGAATGGAACGGTCCAAGTTTGTGGTTTGTTTTCACGGACGTACTAGAGTTTATGGAGCTTGTTCAAACGCAGCGCTTTTCTAAATCATTGTAAGAATCCGATTTTTCATTGATAACATACATTTATCGCTCTACTTTTATTGTTATTGCTATTGAAGTGAAAAAACGCTTAGACTTAATTGTGTATCAGACAACAGACGTAAAAAGTAACCAGTATAATTCTGAACTTTCCTAAACTTATCAAAACTCTAATCAAGGTTGTTAAACTATGAATTATTAGTTCCTCTTATTTATCGGCGGCTCTTGTCAACATAGCGCCAAGTTAGGCAACTTTCCAAGACAACATTAGCATTATGCGAAAACTTGGCGATCTATTGACTCCGATCAGTCGCTCGCTCCAATTACCGATATTACCTGTCCGACGTAGGACCAGTTACTACCGTGATAGTTTTCAATCGATGTGTTCGTTGGCACAATTTAATTTAGACATTTCGTGTAGTAACTAGACATTAATAAATTAGTCAGTGCGTTAACTGCTGAGTCCTACGGCTGAGGCTCGACCCCTTACTTGTCTATGGCCCCCGCAACAAAGCCAAACTATTTTTTTATTCTATGTATATTATTTAATACAAAATGATCATTTTTAATTATAATCAAATGTTATGTTAATAATATTTCATTGTTAATTTTGTGATGTATTTATATATTTTTTTGTATATAATTGACTGCCGAGTTATTACTACCCACAAAGGCACCCGCTGAAAATCAGCGTCGTGGTACGCGTCCCGCTGCCACGAATTATGCTGAGCGGGTGCCTTTTTGACTTAAGTACCCTGCTTTTGATATGTACCTATATTATGTTTGATGTAAATATTTGAGTCATATAAATGTACTTTCTTTCTTTCTTCTTTCTTTCTTACACACCGACTTTTAGAATAGATGCGACTCGCACAATTAACATGTTTAATTTGGCATTGATGCTGTCACAAGTTAGTATCGATGCAATCGCATACAGTTAATTATAATTTATCAATATCCAGCTTCGGCATCGCGAATGCATCAATAAGTACTAGCACGCGTTAACATCGCGACTGCGTCGATGCTAAAAGAGCGCAAGTGTGTAAAGGTTGACATTTAGCGGCTGTATCGATGTTGCATCGCGACTGCATCGCTGCTAAAAGTCTCAGCGTGCAAAGGGTCTAGTTTATAGAGATATAGCGCGCCACTTTATAGGTAAGAGCAAGTGAGATAGATATGACACTGACAGGACTCAGTTAATGACACGCTTACTTTAATAAGTAGTCAGAAAGTCAAAATTTTATTATTTATAATAATGCTGAAATTTAGACAAATTGCCAGCGTAATTTAAAAACGACAATAATTTAATTTTCAGGCATTTCAAATCTTTTAAAAAAGATCTTGTTTATTTCATACGATCCACAAAGATGTGTTTGTCAATGAATATAACTTTTTGAGCACTTGAAACTGAAAACGGAATTAAGATTTAGGGTTTAGTCCTTTTTGATTTCAGCAGGAAATAAACATATTAGAATGCCATATCCTGGAACAATGTTTCATTTATAAGATGAACTCAATGAGTGTAGAGTTTCCCCCATATGTAAGTAGGTACTGAAAAACATTTTCTAAATATTTCAGTATGATTTATTTAATTAATTACGTTGACATAGTGTGCCTTATTTAGCGATAAACCCGCGACATGTACGCGATCATTCCTTTAGTTTACTCTGGACCCCTATAACAAGCAAACACAAATAGGACCAGGCCGAACTAATTTGAACCATTGTGCTTTGACATAGTGTTGAGTGTCGGTATTTGGAATGTATCAATCGTTCATTCAGTTGAAATGGATATGCAACTGATAAGTATCGAACAGACTCGAAAGTTTGATGATATAAGTTTGAGGACCGCGCGTTCGTCGTAAATATCGAAATCAAAGCTAGTTGTACAAACTAAATGGAGACTTTATAAATGAAACTTCAAAATTGTGTGTTCGGTTTAGGAATGAAACTGCAAATCACACAACTTAGCAGTCCTTTGATTTTTCTGCAGAGCTACTTTAACGAGTTGTTAGGTTATGCGCATAAAATTATTATCCCTTTGGAATAGAACGACAAAAGCGAGATGTCACTAGCAGCAATCTGTGTGATAAAAAGAGATGGGTAGCAGTACCATTTTTAGCAGATGTCAAACAGTTGACCGCCCTGCAGAAGCTTGCTGAAAATTACGTGCATTTGATTTTTTATATTTAAAAGTGAAATTGTGTATATTTTTGAGAAATAATGCGTCCGAAACATGGTGACTTGATCGGTGATTGATTGTTATGCATTACAGCGGCATAACCCCAACAAATAATCATTTAACAGGTAGATTAGTCCAAATCGAAGCCTCTTAATATACGACTTATATTTACCAATGCGCTTCAAATACAAAGTACGCAGTTTGATTATTCAATTCTACAAACGTTCATTTACGTAAATAATAAAGACAGAATAACACAGGGAATGTATATCGACGAATTTTTGTAAAATGAAATAACATTTAGTTTTACACTAGAGCTGCATGTTAAATATTTTGTGTCGACTGTTTATCAAGCAGTAAACTACTATATTTAATTTAGGAACATTGTTATAAATCACCTGATCGAAAAGTTATCTCATTTAAAGCTACAAATGTTACTTACATAAGTTTGTTACTGACATCTTAAATCGGTTTCGTTTGACAGCTTTTACCTGTCCTTCTATTCCGATAGGAATATTAATTTTATGGTTATACGAGAACAGTGTTTTTCTTTATGAACGGCTGCGATAATTGCTAACTATTCCACGCTAACAGCGTTCTCAATTCAAATTTCAACCAGAGCAAGTGCATAAACCATTTGTTTATGAACTCTCTTTGGCCGTTGGTAAACCTGCGATGAAAAAGTCGGCAGAGTATAATATAGTTATAATAAATAAATATGCGCCAGACATCACACCAATTGTCTGGTGTCGAAGTAAGGGATATTCTTTCTTGTGTTACGAATACTAGATAAAGATTATACCGGGGTCCTCTCGCATAAATATTTAAATACAAACAAACATCCATGACTCAGAAATGTTCGTTCTTATTATCATACAAACATTTGCCCATTAGTTGCAGGATTCGAACCCGCGACCGCCGGCATAGTAGTCAGGAGCTCTAACCACTACACAAAATGCGTCGTCAAAAGTCAGTGAAGTCTTTGCTAAACTTTTGCTTTTTAAAGAAACAGGATACATTGTAAAAGTAGTATCTTACAGGAAACGTATTTTCATAAAAAAAAACTGAATAATCTTATTAACATTAAAAACTTTTCTCATTCGGAATCTACATACTTTGAAAGATTTACATTCCGTACAGCCTTTTACTTTGTTTTTACTAGCCTTAAATAAATGGTCTCAAAGGGGACGGTCATTTGAATAGGAAATTAGTTTTAACCCGGATTGCAACTGTTAGGTAAATAAAACCAGTTTAAGAACAGCAATTGCGTTCGACATATTGTCGTGTTTCGGATTTTTAATCAAACGAGGTTTAACTGTGATTGATTAACTTAATAGTTAATGTCCGATACAAACTTGTTTCCTAAAATGTTATTGGTAATTATTTTTGTACAAGTTTTTTTACAAAGAACTATAAATTTTTTACAAAGTGCATTAGTAATAGAGATGACTTCATATTTTATATCCAAGTTGGTTTATTTACGCCATTCATATCTCAAGAACGGCTGGACCGATTTTCATGATTTTAATTATATGTTTAGATTTGTTTTTGCCTCGGGTACAAAGTACGCAGCTAAGTCCGTTCAGTTAGAATTACTTATTATTAAACTTTAGATTCATTTGGAATGTCAATGAAAACATTACTAAATCACACGCATTTTCTACCGCAATGCTTAAACACGGTATTATTTATGAGATAACTCTGATTTTGGATAAAAAAAGATTGTCTTTTTTTTACACGGATGGTAAATATTGATTATTTATGACCAAATCTTGTTTCAATCCAACTTTCACAATTATTTGAAACAGTAGCTCAATTCACCTAATATTACTTACAAACCACCTAAATATTTACTTACACACAACCCTGCAGAGGTAAAGCCATTGTTGCTGCGAAAAAGTTTAGCTTCATAGTCGTGTCATAGCAACCGCGCCTTCGTCACAGTGCGGTCACAGTTGGCAGGTAAAACAATAC
>CAWUPE010001075.1:0-24495 GCA_963924145.1 Pyrausta purpuralis | reverse complement strand
TCGGTCTCATCGACGGACTTAATGACGACGGAGTGCACCGCAGCATGCTCCGGGGATTGTCTCCTCGGAGAAGCCGCAGCTACACTCGCGTATGTCCCTCCACTTGCACCTTCCCGGCTTTTTAATAATACCTCTTTCAATTCCTCATCTCTTTCCTGTTTTCTTCTATCTGTTTACTGTGCTGAATCATTTTCTCCATTAGCTCTTTCTCTAAACCAATCTTTTCTTTTGCCATCTTTACTTCTATCCTATTCTCTTGTTCCGGTTCCGTCGATTCGGTGACCTTCTCAGTTACTTTCACTTCAATTTTCCTCTCCGACTCCGCTTCCTTTACCAACTGGTAAAGTCTCTCAAGGGCCTGAGTAACTTCAACCTTTATGTCTGTTTTTATGTTCTTTGAGTTCTTGAGGTGAAGTTTGCCCTTCGTTAACATTGCTTTGGCTTCGGTTGTCCGGTTTATGTATTTCGGCTCAACCCGCGGGGAGACGCTTAGCGCCTCTGTTGACGCCCTGCGGGCGGCCGCCGGCTGTGATAGGGCCTTAGCCTTTACCGGCCGGGCTGCGGGGATCGCCTTTTGGGGTGAGTTTGGGGATTTTGATGGTCCATCCCCCTTCCCTGCCTCCCATTCGCCGGTAAGCCGTCGGACCATCGAGTCCTGCGTCCTGCCGGCTGTAGCTTTCAAGGGGCCTGCCCTCTGTCCATCGTCTAGCGGCTGCTGGAGCCCGCCGTCCTTTGTCCCCCGGTCATCTTTTTAACGGGCGTGTGAATGCCAAACATGTCGTGGGAACGCGTTAAAAGTCAAAGAATGCACAAATAATAAAATATTTTTGTAAAATATACAAAAGTAAGTAAGTAAGTATCGGCGTACAAAAGGATACGCTCGTTAATATAATAAATAAGATAATTACCAACGTAACTTAGGTAAGTCAAGATTCAAACTATAACTTTTTGTCAAAAGTAAGTTTGAAAATAAATATTTACAGCAGGACAGTCAACCTAATATAGGAAAATTACCAGTCAATATCAATCTAATACTGGGCGATCGCGCGTCAAAAGACACTGCGCTCAAACCTCTAACCCCTGTGCCTGTCAAATAATATAAATAAAAACTTCACTTTTTATTGTAATTACACCTAGCCTTGGTAGTAAGTGAAATATGGGAGGGCGGGCGGGCGAATTTTTTGCTTTCCTTTGATGTTAGCGGTGCAATAGAGGTGTCCGCGGATAGGTCTCGGCTAGGCGCACAATATCTATGAAGAAAGCACACAGGGTTGTCAAACAAAAATTTTCAGTAGGGCTGAAAAACCGAAATATCACTATGAAATGTACTTTTGAAAATTTATATCTCGAAAAGTTTAAGTCGCAGCGCGCTGAAAACAATTTTGGCGTGCTCTAAATAACGGACACTACGATTAAGAAAGAAAAATTTTGAAAAAGTTACCACGCGAAAACACTTAGAAAAATTTCGATCCAAATTTGTATGAAGAATTCGAAAATATGTAAAAAATGTCAAAATTAAATATAAATATATGCTTTTAATCGCTTCTTTCAACGTAAATAAATAGAAACCGGCAAATAAAATTTTATAGAAGCGCAAAAAAGTGCTAATATTTCAGCTTTCAGTATTGAAAATGTATACTTTCTATGAAAAACGCCACCAGCCTTTATACCTCGGTTCGGTATAACAAAAACGTATGTTTTGCGAATTTTTTGCTTTCCTTTGATGTTAGCGGTGCAATAGAGGTGGTCCGCGGATAGGTCTCGGCTAGGCGCACAATATCTATGAAGAAAGCACACAGGGTTGTCAAACAAAAATTTTCAGTAGGGCTGAAAAACCGAAATATCACTATGAAATGTACTTTTGAAAATTTATATCTCGAAAAGTTTAAGTCGCAGCGCGCTGAAAACAATTTTGGCGTGCTCTTAAATAACGGACACTACGATTAAGAAAGAAAAAATTTTGAAAAAGTTACCACGCGAAAACACTTAGAAAAATTTCGATCCAAATTTGTATGAAGAATTCGAAAATATGTAAAAAATGTCAAAATTAAATATAAATATATGCTTTTAATCGCTTCTTTCAACGTAAATAAATAGAAACCGGCAAATAAAATTTTATAGAAGCGCAAAAAGTGCTAATATTTCAGCTTTCAGTATTGAAAATGTATACTTTCTATGAAAAACGCCACCAGCCTTTATACCTCGGTTCGGTATAACAAAAAACGTATGTTTTGCGAATTTTTTGCTTTCCTTTGATGTTAGCGGTGCAATAGAGGTGTCCGCGGATAGGTCTCGGCTAGGCGCACAATATCTATGAAGAAAGCACACAGGGTTGTCAAACAAAAATTTTCAGTAGGGCTGAAAAACCGAAATATCACTATGAAATGTACTTTTGAAAATTTATATCTCGAAAAGTTTAAGTCGCAGCGCGCTGAAAACAATTTTGGCGTGCTCTAAATAACGGACACTACGATTAAGAAAGAAAAAATTTTGAAAAAGTTACCACGCGAAAACACTTAGAAAAATTTCGATCCAAATTTGTATGAAGAATTCGAAAATATGTAAAAAATGTCAAAATTAAATATAAATATATGCTTTTTAATCGCTTCTTTCAACGTAAATAAATAGAAACCGGCAAATAAAATTTTATAGAAGCGCAAAAAAGGTGCTAATATTTCAGCTTTCAGTATTGAAAATGTATACTTTCTATGAAAAACGCCACCAGCCTTTATACCTCGGTTCGGTATAAACAAAAACGTATGTTTTTGCGAATTTTTTGCTTTCCTTTGATGTTAGCGGTGCAATAGAGGTGTCCGCGGATAGGTCTCGGCTAGGCGCACAATATCTATGAAGAAAGCACACAGGGTTGTCAAACAAAAATTTTCAGTAGGGCTGAAAAACCGAAATATCACTATGAAATGTACTTTTGAAAATTTATATCTCGAAAAGTTTAAGTCGCAGCGCGCTGAAAACAATTTTGGCGTGCTCTAAAATAACGGACACTACGATTAAGAAAGAAAAAATTTTGAAAAAGTTACCACGCGAAAACACTTAGAAAAATTCGATCCAAATTTGTATGAAGAATTCGAAAATATGTAAAAAATGTCAAAATTAAATATAAATATATGCTTTTAATCGCTTCTTTCAACGTAAATAAATAGAAACCGGCAAATAAAATTTTATAGAAGCGCAAAAAGTGCTAATATTTCAGCTTTCAGTATTGAAAATGTATACTTTCTATGAAAAACGCCACCAGCCTTTATACCTCGGTTCGGTATAACAAAAACGTATGTTTTGCGAATTTTTTGCTTTCCTTTGATGTTAGCGGTGCAATAGAGGTGTCCGCGGATAGGTCTCGGCTAGGCGCACAATATCTATGAAGAAAGCACACAGGGTTGTCAAACAAAAATTTTCAGTAGGGCTGAAAAACCGAAATATCACTATGAAATGTACTTTTGAAAATTTATATCTCGAAAAGTTTAAGTCGCAGCGCGCTGAAAACAATTTTGGCGTGCTCTAAATAACGGACACTACGATTAAGAAAGAAAAAATTTTGAAAAAGTTACCACGCGAAAACACTTAGAAAAATTTCGATCCAAATTTGTATGAAGAATTCGAAAATATGTAAAAAATGTCAAAATTAAATATAAATATATGCTTTTAATCGCTTCTTTCAACGTAAATAAATAGAAACCGGCAAATAAAATTTTATAGAAGCGCAAAAAGTGCTAATATTTCAGCTTTCAGTATTGAAAATGTATACTTTCTATGAAAAACGCCACCAGCCTTTATACCTCGGTTCGGTATAACAAAAACGTATGTTTTGCGAATTTTTTGCTTTCCTTTGATGTTAGCGGTGCAATAGAGGTGTCCGCGGATAGGTCTCGGGCTAGGCGCACAATATCTATGAAGAAAGCACACAGGGTTGTCAAACAAAAATTTTCAGTAGGGCTGAAAAACCGAAATATCACTATGAAATGTACTTTTGAAAATTTATATCTCGAAAAGTTTAAGTCGCAGCGCGCTGAAAACAATTTTGGCGTGCTCTAAATAACGGACACTACGATTAAGAAAGAAAAAATTTTGAAAAAGTTACCACGCGAAAACACTTAGAAAAATTTCGATCCAAATTTGTATGAAGAATTCGAAAATATGTAAAAAATGTCAAAATTAAATATAAATATATGCTTTTAATCGCTTCTTTCAACGTAAATAAATAGAAACCGGCAAATAAAATTTTATAGAAGCGCAAAAAGTGCTAATATTTCAGCTTTCAGTATTGAAAATGTATACTTTCTATGAAAAACGCCACCAGCCTTTATACCTCGGTTCGGTATAACAAAAACGTATGTTTTGCGAATTTTTTGCTTTCCTTTGATGTTAGCGGTGCAATAGAGGTGTCCGCGGATAGGTCTCGGCTAGGCGCACAATATCTATGAAGAAAGCACACAGGGTTGTCAAACAAAAATTTTCAGTAGGGCTGAAAAACCGAAATATCACTATGAAATGTACTTTTGAAAATTTATATCTCGAAAAGTTTAAGTCGCAGCGCGCTGAAAACAATTTTGGCGTGCTCTAAATAACGGACACTACGATTAAGAAAGAAAAAATTTTGAAAAAGTTACCACGCGAAAACACTTAGAAAAATTTCGATCCAAATTTGTATGAAGAATTCGAAAATATGTAAAAAATGTCAAAATTAAATATAAATATATGCTTTTAATCGCTTCTTTCAACGTAAATAAATAGAAACCGGCAAATAAAATTTTATAGAAGCGCAAAAAGTGCTAATATTTCAGCTTTCAGTATTGAAAATGTATACTTTCTATGAAAAACGCCACCAGCCTTTATACCTCGGTTCGGTATAACAAAAACGTATGTTTTGCGAATTTTTTGCTTTCCTTTGATGTTAGCGGTGCAATAGAGGTGTCCGCGGATAGGTCTCGGCTAGGCGCACAATATCTATGAAGAAAGCACACAGGGTTGTCAAACAAAAATTTTCAGTAGGGCTGAAAAACCGAAATATCACTATGAAATGTACTTTTGAAAATTTATATCTCGAAAAGTTTAAGTCGCAGCGCGCTGAAAACAATTTTGGCGTGCTCTAAATAACGGACACTACGATTAAGAAAGAAAAAATTTTGAAAAAGTTACCACGCGAAAACACTTAGAAAAATTTCGATCCAAATTTGTATGAAGAATTCGAAAATATGTAAAAAATGTCAAAATTAAATATAAATATATGCTTTTAATCGCTTCTTTCAACGTAAATAAATAGAAACCGGCAAATAAAATTTTATAGAAGCGCAAAAAGTGCTAATATTTCAGCTTTCAGTATTGAAAATGTATACTTTCTATGAAAAACGCCACCAGCCTTTATACCTCGGTTCGGTATAACAAAAACGTATGTTTTGCGAATTTTTTGCTTTCCTTTGATGTTAGCGGTGCAATAGAGGTGTCCGCGGATAGGTCTCGGCTAGGCGCACAATATCTATGAAGAAAGCACACAGGGTTGTCAAACAAAAATTTTCAGTAGGGCTGAAAAACCGAAATATCACTATGAAATGTACTTTTGAAAATTTATATCTCGAAAAGTTTAAGTCGCAGCGCGCTGAAAACAATTTTGGCGTGCTCTAAATAACGGACACTACGATTAAGAAAGAAAAAATTTTGAAAAAGTTACCACGCGAAAACACTTAGAAAAATTTCGATCCAAATTTGTATGAAGAATTCGAAAATATGTAAAAAATGTCAAAATTAAATATAAATATATGCTTTTAATCGCTTCTTTCAACGTAAATAAATAGAAACCGGCAAATAAAATTTTATAGAAGCGCAAAAAGTGCTAATATTTCAGCTTTCAGTATTGAAAATGTATACTTTCTATGAAAAACGCCACCAGCCTTTATACCTCGGTTCGGTATAACAAAAACGTATGTTTTGCGAATTTTTTGCTTTCCTTTGATGTTAGCGGTGCAATAGAGGTGTCCGCGGATAGGTCTCGGCTAGGCGCACAATATCTATGAAGAAAGCACACAGGGTTGTCAAACAAAAATTTTCAGTAGGGCTGAAAAACCGAAATATCACTATGAAATGTACTTTTGAAAATTTATATCTCGAAAAGTTTAAGTCGCAGCGCGCTGAAAACAATTTTGGCGTGCTCTAAATAACGGACACTACGATTAAGAAAGAAAAAATTTTGAAAAAGTTACCACGCGAAAACACTTAGAAAAATTTCGATCCAAATTTGTATGAAGAATTCGAAAATATGTAAAAAATGTCAAAATTAAATATAAATATATGCTTTTAATCGCTTCTTTCAACGTAAATAAATAGAAACCGGCAAATAAAATTTTATAGAAGCGCAAAAAGTGCTAATATTTCAGCTTTCAGTATTGAAAATGTATACTTTCTATGAAAAACGCCACCAGCCTTTATACCTCGGTTCGGTATAACAAAAACGTATGTTTTGCGAATTTTTTGCTTTCCTTTGATGTTAGCGGTGCAATAGAGGTGTCCGCGGATAGGTCTCGGCTAGGCGCACAATATCTATGAAGAAAGCACACAGGGTTGTCAAACAAAAATTTTCAGTAGGGCTGAAAAACCGAAATATCACTATGAAATGTACTTTTGAAAATTTATATCTCGAAAAGTTTTAAGTCGCAGCGCGCTGAAAACAATTTTGGCGTGCTCTAAATAACGGACACTACGATTAAGAAAGAAAAAATTTTGAAAAAGTTACCACGCGAAAACACTTAGAAAAATTTCGATCCAAATTTGTATGAAGAATTCGAAAATATGTAAAAAATGTCAAAATTAAATATAAATATATGCTTTTAATCGCTTCTTTCAACGTAAATAAATAGAAACCGGCAAATAAAATTTTATAGAAGCGCAAAAAGTGCTAATATTTCAGCTTTCAGTATTGAAAATGTATACTTTCTATGAAAAACGCCACCAGCCTTTATACCTCGGTTCGGTATAACAAAAACGTATGTTTTGCGAATTTTTTGCTTTCCTTTGATGTTAGCGGTGCAATAGAGGTGTCCGCGGATAGGTCTCGGCTAGGCGCACAATATCTATGAAGAAAGCACACAGGGTTGTCAAACAAAAATTTTCAGTAGGGCTGAAAAACCGAAATATCACTATGAAATGTACTTTTGAAAATTTATATCTCGAAAAGTTTAAGTCGCAGCGCGCTGAAAACAATTTTGGCGTGCTCTAAATAACGGACACTACGATTAAGAAAGAAAAAATTTTGAAAAAGTTACCACGCGAAAACACTTAGAAAAATTTCGATCCAAATTTGTATGAAGAATTCGAAAATATGTAAAAAATGTCAAAATTAAATATAAATATATGCTTTTAATCGCTTCTTTCAACGTAAATAAATAGAAACCGGCAAATAAAATTTTATAGAAGCGCAAAAAGTGCTAATATTTCAGCTTTCAGTATTGAAAATGTATACTTTCTATGAAAAACGCCACCAGCCTTTATACCTCGGTTCGGTATAACAAAAACGTATGTTTTGCGAATTTTTTGCTTTCCTTTGATGTTAGCGGTGCAATAGAGGTGTCCGCGGATAGGTCTCGGCTAGGCGCACAATATCTATGAAGAAAGCACACAGGGTTGTCAAACAAAAATTTCAGTAGGGCTGAAAAACCGAAATATCACTATGAAATGTACTTTTGAAAATTTATATCTCGAAAAGTTTAAGTCGCAGCGCGCTGAAAACAATTTTGGCGTGCTCTAAATAACGGACACTACGATTAAGAAAGAAAAAATTTTGAAAAAGTTACCACGCGAAAACACTTAGAAAAATTTCGATCCAAATTTGTATGAAGAATTCGAAAATATGTAAAAAATGTCAAAATTAAATATAAATATATGCTTTTAATCGCTTCTTTCAACGTAAATAAATAGAAACCGGCAAATAAAATTTTATAGAAGCGCAAAAAGTGCTAATATTTCAGCTTTCAGTATTGAAAATGTATACTTTCTATGAAAAACGCCACCAGCCTTTATACCTCGGTTCGGTATAACAAAAACGTATGTTTTGCGAATTTTTTGCTTTCCTTTGATGTTAGCGGTGCAATAGAGGTGTCCGCGGATAGGTCTCGGCTAGGCGCACAATATCTATGAAGAAAGCACACAGGGTTGTCAAACAAAAATTTTCAGTAGGGCTGAAAAACCGAAATATCACTATGAAATGTACTTTTGAAAATTTATATCTCGAAAAGTTTAAGTCGCAGCGCGCTGAAAACAATTTTGGCGTGCTCTAAATAACGGACACTACGATTAAGAAAGAAAAAATTTTGAAAAAAGTTACCACGCGAAAACACTTAGAAAAATTTCGATCCAAATTTGTATGAAGAATTCGAAAATATGTAAAAAATGTCAAAATTAAATATAAATATATGCTTTTAATCGCTTCTTTCAACGTAAATAAATAGAAACCGGCAAATAAAATTTTATAGAAGCGCAAAAAGTGCTAATATTTCAGCTTTCAGTATTGAAAATGTATACTTTCTATGAAAAACGCCACCAGCCTTTATACCTCGGTTCGGTATAACAAAAACGTATGTTTTGCGAATTTTTTGCTTTCCTTTGATGTTAGCGGTGCAATAGAGGTGTCCGCGGATAGGTCTCGGCTAGGCGCACAATATCTATGAAGAAAGCACACAGGGTTGTCAAACAAAAATTTTCAGTAGGGCTGAAAAACCGAAATATCACTATGAAATGTACTTTTGAAAATTTATATCTCGAAAAGTTTAAGTCGCAGCGCGCTGAAAACAATTTTGGCGTGCTCTAAATAACGGACACTACGATTAAGAAAGAAAAAATTTTGAAAAGTTACCACGCGAAAACACTTAGAAAAATTTCGATCCAAATTTGTATGAAGAATTCGAAAATATGTAAAAAATGTCAAAATTAAATATAAATATATGCTTTTAATCGCTTCTTTCAACGTAAATAAATAGAAACCGGCAAATAAAATTTTATAGAAGCGCAAAAAGTGCTAATATTTCAGCTTTCAGTATTGAAAATGTATACTTTCTATGAAAAACGCCACCAGCCTTTATACCTCGGTTCGGTATAACAAAAACGTATGTTTTGCGAATTTTTTGCTTTCCTTTGATGTTAGCGGTGCAATAGAGGTGTCCGCGGATAGGTCTCGGCTAGGCGCACAATATCTATGAAGAAAGCACACAGGGTTGTCAAACAAAAATTTTCAGTAGGGCTGAAAAACCGAAATATCACTATGAAATGTACTTTTGAAAATTTATATCTCGAAAAGTTTAAGTCGCAGCGCGCTGAAAAACAATTTTGGCGTGCTCTAAATAACGGACACTACGATTAAGAAAGAAAAAATTTTGAAAAAGTTACCACGCGAAAACACTTAGAAAAATTTCGATCCAAATTTGTATGAAGAATTCGAAAATATGTAAAAAATGTCAAAATTAAATATAAATATATGCTTTTAATCGCTTCTTTCAACGTAAATAAATAGAAACCGGCAAATAAAATTTTATAGAAGCGCAAAAAGTGCTAATATTTCAGCTTTCAGTATTGAAAATGTATACTTTCTATGAAAAACGCCACCAGCCTTTATACCTCGGTTCGGTATAACAAAAACGTATGTTTGCGAATTTTTTGCTTTCCTTTGATGTTAGCGGTGCAATAGAGGTGTCCGCGGATAGGTCTCGGCTAGGCGCACAATATCTATGAAGAAAGCACACAGGGTTGTCAAACAAAAATTTTCAGTAGGGCTGAAAAACCGAAATATCACTATGAAATGTACTTTTGAAAATTTATATCTCGAAAAGTTTAAGTCGCAGCGCGCTGAAAACAATTTTGGCGTGCTCTAAATAACGGACACTACGATTAAGAAAGAAAAATTTTGAAAAAGTTACCACGCGAAAACACTTAGAAAAATTTCGATCCAAATTTGTATGAAGAATTCGAAAATATGTAAAAAATGTCAAAATTAAATATAAATATATGCTTTTAATCGCTTCTTTCAACGTAAATAAATAGAAACCGGCAAATAAAATTTTATAGAAGCGCAAAAAGTGCTAATATTTCAGCTTTCAGTATTGAAAATGTATACTTTCTATGAAAAACGCCACCAGCCTTTATACCTCGGTTCGGTATAACAAAAACGTATGTTTTGCGAATTTTTTGCTTTCCTTTGATGTTAGCGGTGCAATAGAGGTGTCCGCGGATAGGTCTCGGCTAGGCGCACAATATCTATGAAGAAAGCACACAGGGTTGTCAAACAAAAATTTTCAGTAGGGCTGAAAAACCGAAATATCACTATGAAATGTACTTTTGAAAATTTATATCTCGAAAAGTTTAAGTCGCAGCGCGCTGAAAACAATTTTGGCGTGCTCTAAATAACGGACACTACGATTAAGAAAGAAAAAATTTTGAAAAAGTTACCACGCGAAAACACTTAGAAAAATTTCGATCCAAATTTGTATGAAGAATTCGAAAATATGTAAAAAATGTCAAAATTAAATATAAATATATGCTTTTAATCGCTTCTTTCAACGTAAATAAATAGAACCGGGCAAATAAAATTTTATAGAAGCGCAAAAAGTGCTAATATTTCAGCTTTCAGTATTGAAAATGTATACTTTCTATGAAAAACGCCACCAGCCTTTATACCTCGGTTCGGTATAACAAAAACGTATGTTTTGCGAATTTTTTGCTTTCCTTTGATGTTAGCGGTGCAATAGAGGTGTCCGCGGATAGGTCTCGGCTAGGCGCACAATATCTATGAAGAAAGCACACAGGGTTGTCAAACAAAAATTTTCAGTAGGGCTGAAAAACCGAAATATCACTATGAAATGTCACTTTTGAAAATTTATATCTCGAAAAGTTTAAGTCGCAGCGCGCTGAAAACAATTTTGGCGTGCTCTAAATAACGGACACTACGATTAAGAAAGAAAAAATTTTGAAAAAGTTACCACGCGAAAACACTTAGAAAAATTTCGATCCAAATTTGTATGAAGAATTCGAAAATATGTAAAAAATGTCAAAATTAAATATAAATATATGCTTTTAATCGCTTCTTTCAACGTAAATAAATAGAAACCGGCAAATAAAATTTTATAGAAGCGCAAAAAGTGCTAATATTTCAGCTTTCAGTATTGAAAATGTATACTTTCTATGAAAAACGCCACCAGCCTTTATACCTCGGTTCGGTATAACAAAAACGTATGTTTTGCGAATTTTTTGCTTTCCTTTGATGTTAGCGGTGCAATAGAGGTGTCCGCGGATAGGTCTCGGCTAGGCGCACAATATCTATGAAGAAAGCACACAGGGTTGTCAAACAAAAATTTTCAGTAGGGCTGAAAAACCGAAATATCACTATGAAATGTACTTTTGAAAATTTATATCTCGAAAAGTTTAAGTCGCAGCGCGCTGAAAACAATTTTGGCGTGCTCTAAATAACGGACACTACGATTAAGAAAGAAAAAATTTGAAAAAGTTACCACGCGAAAACACTTAGAAAAATTTCGATCCAAATTTGTATGAAGAATTCGAAAATATGTAAAAAATGTCAAAATTAAATATAAATATATGCTTTTAATCGCTTCTTTCAACGTAAATAAATAGAAACCGGCAAATAAAATTTTATAGAAGCGCAAAAAGTGCTAATATTTCAGCTTTCAGTATTGAAAATGTATACTTTCTATGAAAAACGCCACCAGCCTTTATACCTCGGTTCGGTATAACAAAAACGTATGTTTTGCGAATTTTTTGCTTTCCTTTGATGTTAGCGGTGCAATAGAGGTGTCCGCGGATAGGTCTCGGCTAGGCGCACAATATCTATGAAGAAAGCACACAGGGTTGTCAAACAAAAATTTTCAGTAGGGCTGAAAAACCGAAATATCACTATGAAATGTACTTTTGAAAATTTATATCTCGAAAAGTTTAAGTCGCAGCGCGCTGAAAACAATTTTGGCGTGCTCTAAATAACGGACACTACGATTAAGAAAGAAAAAATTTTGAAAAAGTTACCACGCGAAAACACTTAGAAAAATTTCGATCCAAATTTGTATGAAGAATTCGAAAATATGTAAAAAATGTCAAAATTAAATATAAATATATGCTTTTAATCGCTTCTTTCAACGTAAATAAATAGAAACCGGCAAATAAAATTTTATAGAAGCGCAAAAAGTGCTAATATTTCAGCTTTCAGTATTGAAAATGTATACTTTCTATGAAAAACGCCACCAGCCTTTATACCTCGGTTCGGTATAACAAAAACGTATGTTTTGCGAATTTTTTGCTTTCCTTTGATGTTAGCGGTGCAATAGAGGTGTCCGCGGATAGGTCTCGGCTAGGCGCACAATATCTATGAAGAAAGCACACAGGGTTGTCAAACAAAAATTTTCAGTAGGGCTGAAAAACCGAAATATCACTATGAAATGTACTTTTGAAAATTTATATCTCGAAAAGTTTAAGTCGCAGCGCGCTGAAACAATTTTGGCGTGCTCTAAATAACGGACACTACGATTAAGAAAGAAAAAATTTTGAAAAAGTTACCACGCGAAAACACTTAGAAAAATTTCGATCCAAATTTGTATGAAGAATTCGAAAATATGTAAAAAATGTCAAAATTAAATATAAATATATGCTTTTAATCGCTTCTTTCAACGTAAATAAATAGAAACCGGCAAATAAAATTTTATAGAAGCGCAAAAAGTGCTAATATTTCAGCTTTCAGTATTGAAAATGTATACTTTCTATGAAAAACGCCACCAGCCTTTATACCTCGGTTCGGTATAACAAAAACGTATGTTTTGCGAATTTTTTGCTTTCCTTTGATGTTAGCGGTGCAATAGAGGTGTCCGCGGATAGGTCTCGGCTAGGCGCACAATATCTATGAAGAAAGCACACAGGGTTGTCAAACAAAAATTTTCAGTAGGGCTGAAAAACCGAAATATCACTATGAAATGTACTTTTGAAAATTTATATCTCGAAAAGTTTAAGTCGCAGCGCGCTGAAAACAATTTTGGCGTGCTCTAAATAACGGACACTACGATTAAGAAAGAAAAAATTTTGAAAAAGTTACCACGCGAAAACACTTAGAAAAATTTCGATCCAAATTTGTATGAAGAATTCGAAAATATGTAAAAAATGTCAAAATTAAATATAAATATATGCTTTTAATCGCTTCTTTCAACGTAAATAAATAGAAACCGGCAAATAAAATTTTATAGAAGCGCAAAAAGTGCTAATATTTCAGCTTTCAGTATTGAAAATGTATACTTTCTATGAAAAACGCCACCAGCCTTTATACCTCGGTTCGGTATAACAAAAACGTATGTTTTGCGAATTTTTTGCTTTCCTTTGATGTTAGCGGTGCAATAGAGGTGTCCGCGGATAGGTCTCGGCTAGGCGCACAATATCTATGAAGAAAGCACACAGGGTTGTCAAACAAAAATTTTCAGTAGGGCTGAAAAACCGAAATATCACTATGAAATGTACTTTTGAAAATTTATATCTCGAAAAGTTTAAGTCGCAGCGCGCTGAAAACAATTTTGGCGTGCTCTAAATAACGGACACTACGATTAAGAAAGAAAAAATTTGAAAAAGTTACCACGCGAAAACACTTAGAAAAATTTCGATCCAAATTTGTATGAAGAATTCGAAAATATGTAAAAAATGTCAAAATTAAATATAAATATATGCTTTTAATCGCTTCTTTCAACGTAAATAAATAGAAACCGGCAAATAAAATTTTATAGAAGCGCAAAAAGTGCTAATATTTCAGCTTTCAGTATTGAAAATGTATACTTTCTATGAAAAACGCCACCAGCCTTTATACCTCGGTTCGGTATAACAAAAACGTATGTTTTGCGAATTTTTTGCTTTCCTTTGATGTTAGCGGTGCAATAGAGGTGTCCGCGGATAGGTCTCGGCTAGGCGCACAATATCTATGAAGAAAGCACACAGGGTTGTCAAACAAAAATTTTCAGTAGGGCTGAAAAACCGAAATATCACTATGAAATGTACTTTTGAAAATTTATATCTCGAAAAGTTTAAGTCGCAGCGCGCTGAAAACAATTTTGGCGTGCTCTAAATAACGGACACTACGATTAAGAAAGAAAAATTTTGAAAAAGTTACCACGCGAAAACACTTAGAAAAATTTCGATCCAAATTTGTATGAAGAATTCGAAAATATGTAAAAAATGTCAAAATTAAATATAAATATATGCTTTTAATCGCTTCTTTCAACGTAAATAAATAGAAACCGGCAAATAAAATTTTATAGAAGCGCAAAAAGTGCTAATATTTCAGCTTTCAGTATTGAAAATGTATACTTTCTATGAAAAACGCCACCAGCCTTTATACCTCGGTTCGGTATAACAAAAACGTATGTTTTGCGAATTTTTGCTTTCCTTTGATGTTAGCGGTGCAATAGAGGTGTCCGCGGATAGGTCTCGGCTAGGCGCACAATATCTATGAAGAAAGCACACAGGGTTGTCAAACAAAAATTTTCAGTAGGGCTGAAAAACCGAAATATCACTATGAAATGTACTTTTGAAAATTTATATCTCGAAAAGTTTAAGTCGCAGCGCGCTGAAAACAATTTTGGCGTGCTCTAAATAACGGACACTACGATTAAGAAAGAAAAAATTTTGAAAAAGTTACCACGCGAAAACACTTAGAAAAATTTCGATCCAAATTTGTATGAAGAATTCGAAAATATGTAAAAAATGTCAAAATTAAATATAAATATATGCTTTTAATCGCTTCTTTCAACGTAAATAAATAGAAACCGGCAAATAAAATTTTATAGAAGCGCAAAAAGTGCTAATATTTCAGCTTTCAGTATTGAAAATGTATAGCTTTCTATGAAAAACGCCACCAGCCTTTATACCTCGGTTCGGTATAACAAAAACGTATGTTTTGCGAATTTTTTGCTTTCCTTTGATGTTAGCGGTGCAATAGAGGTGTCCGCGGATAGGTCTCGGCTAGGCGCACAATATCTATGAAGAAAGCACACAGGGTTGTCAAACAAAAATTTTCAGTAGGGCTGAAAAACCGAAATATCACTATGAAATGTACTTTTGAAAATTTATATCTCGAAAAGTTTAAGTCGCAGCGCGCTGAAAACAATTTTGGCGTGCTCTAAATAACGGACACTACGATTAAGAAAGAAAAAATTTGAAAAAGTTACCACGCGAAAACACTTAGAAAAATTTCGATCCAAATTTGTATGAAGAATTCGAAAATATGTAAAAAATGTCAAAATTAAATATAAATATATGCTTTTAATCGCTTCTTTCAACGTAAATAAATAGAAACCGGCAAATAAAATTTTATAGAAGCGCAAAAAGTGCTAATATTTCAGCTTTCAGTATTGAAAATGTATACTTTCTATGAAAAACGCCACCAGCCTTTATACCTCGGTTCGGTATAACAAAAACGTATGTTTTGCGAATTTTTTGCTTTCCTTTGATGTTAGCGGTGCAATAGAGGTGTCCGCGGATAGGTCTCGGCTAGGCGCACAATATCTATGAAGAAAGCACACAGGGTTGTCAAACAAAAATTTTCAGTAGGGCTGAAAAACCGAAATATCACTATGAAATGTACTTTTGAAAATTTATATCTCGAAAAGTTTAAGTCGCAGCGCGCTGAAAACAATTTTGGCGTGCTCTAAATAACGGACACTACGATTAAGAAAGAAAAAATTTTGAAAAAGTTACCACGCGAAAACACTTAGAAAAATTTCGATCCAAATTTGTATGAAGAATTCGAAAATATGTAAAAAATGTCAAAATTAAATATAAATATATGCTTTTAATCGCTTCTTTCAACGTAAATAAATAGAAACCGGCAAATAAAATTTTATAGAAGCGCAAAAAGTGCTAATATTTCAGCTTTCAGTATTGAAAATGTATACTTTCTATGAAAAACGCCACCAGCCTTTATACCTCGGTTCGGTATAACAAAAACGTATGTTTTGCGAATTTTTTGCTTTCCTTTGATGTTAGCGGTGCAATAGAGGTGTCCGCGGATAGGTCTCGGCTAGGCGCACAATATCTATGAAGAAAGCACACAGGGTTGTCAAACAAAAATTTTCAGTAGGGCTGAAAAACCGAAATATCACTATGAAATGTACTTTTGAAAATTTATATCTCGAAAAGTTTAAGTCGCAGCGCGCTGAAAACAATTTTGGCGTGCTCTAAATAACGGACACTACGATTAAGAAAGAAAAAATTTTGAAAAAGTTACCACGCGAAAACACTTAGAAAAATTTCGATCCAAATTTGTATGAAGAATTCGAAAATATGTAAAAAATGTCAAAATTAAATATAAATATATGCTTTTAATCGCTTCTTTCAACGTAAATAAATAGAAACCGGCAAATAAAATTTTATAGAAGCGCAAAAAGTGCTAATATTTCAGCTTTCAGTATTGAAAATGTATTGATGGGTTAGGTTAGGTTAGGTTAGGTTAGGTTAGGTTAGGTTAGGTTAGGTTAGGTTAGGTTAGGTTAGGTTAGGTTAAGTTAGGTTAGGTTAGGTTAGGTTAGGTTAGGTTAGGTTAGGTTAGGTTAGGTTAGGTTAGGTTAGGTTAGGTTAGGTTCCCGTGTGGGGTTCTGGACCCATATCGGGCGCGTCCCCCGGTTGGTGGATAGGGGAATGCCCCCCAGTCATGGGGGGTACCGGCTGCGGCCGGCGTGAGCCAAACCAGAGCGCGGCAGGTCTTGCCAACTCGGCAGGCATGTCGGGCAACCCGTAACCTCCCAACGGAGGGGGGCCGGGGGTCTTGACTATTGCAGTCGGGGCCAAGACAAGGAAAAGTCTGTAACACCAAACCTGGGCCGTCGGGGTATATTGCCCGGGTCTGGGCGGCGTTGGTGCCGCAAGGAGCGAATGGCGCCGGGAAACTGGCGCCTGGGGGGAAAGACCTGGCGGTGAGTGTCGTGGATCACGTCTCGCGGCTCGCTGCTGGGCCGGTCTTGCCTTAATTGGCCGGGCCGAGAGGGAGGAAACCTCTATAAAAAGTTACCCAATCCCAAGTTTGGTGCCGTGGCGAGGGGATGCGTGGCTGACGGGTGGTCAGTCGCGAACGGTACACCTCTAGGGAACCAGCGGACTCTCTAGAGTATGTACGCTTACCCGGGTACAGGGGGCACTGCCCGGGTGGACCTTTATTTCCCCCACACTCGTGGGAACAATTATGCGTTCAAATTCAAATTTAAATAAATCTGGGAATATGGGGGGGGATTCTCTGCGCGAGCAGAAAGTCTGAGGATGTGGAAGATGATCAAAGTGTTGTACGGTGCGACGAACATGAGTCGCCCCGCAAAGAAATTGTGGATGGCGCTAGAGCGCTCATCGGGTCCGGATCTGAGACGGTCCAGACTGGTCTAGAAACGATGACAATAGAGCCCGAGAAGGGCGTAGTGATAGAGACTGGTGGCTCGCTATGCTCTCCGCAGACCTGCGAGGCTGCCGAAAAGCCAGGAGATGGGAACGTCTGTTTTAAGACGCCCGTGATAGTGCCTGGAGCGGTGTGACACGCCAGCGTCCGGTCGGTCGGGGAGCCTTTTCTTTAGGCCTGGGGACTTCTCCGGGTCTGAGGACGGGTCTACCCTGACAGACGCTTCGGTCATGTCAATAGATTGTCCCGCACAGACCACGCGGGAGCGCAAGCGGCTGCGCAAGTCAGCCAACAAAGCAGACGGGGGGTCAAGCTCTGACACTCCATCTGTAAAACAATTTAAGAAGGGGACGTCGGGCAAGGGCGGGCGCAATCTGTCAACGAGCCATTATGCCGGTCTGGCAGAGGCTCAGCGCAAGCTCCAAGCACTTAGAAGGGAAGAGCTCCAATCGGAGCTCGAAGAAAAGGTGGCCGCCAAGGAGCGGCAAACCCGCACTGCCCGGGCGAAGTTCGGGTACGGCTCTGCCCTCTTTGACTATGAGGACAAGACATTACCCGAGCTTGAAAAGCTGATATTGGAAGACGTCGCAGAGATTACCGAAATCGCCGCGAAGTCCTCCAACCTGAAGGGCACTTTGCAGAAAGCCCTGAAATGTCGGGCGGCCAGCGTGCGCGGCATAATGGAGGAGGTCCTGAAGAGGACTGCCTCCGAAGAGTTGCAGCGCATGCAGGCCACAATTGATCGCCTGTCGGCCGAGGTTGCCCGTCTCCGGGATCAGGCCGGGCGAGCCACGCCTGTGTTGCCTGCGGTGCCTGCCACGGAGCCGGCCCCTCCCTCAGCTATGGAGGTCGTTCCGCCCTCCCTCTCCAGTGACCTCGAGGATGCCATCCGAAGGGTCGTGAGGGAGGAGAGGGCCTTCGTAAGGTCCTGCCTGGCCGGTATTGAGGATCGCCTCTTGCCGGCGAAGACCGTACGTCCGCCCCTGGCGGTGGACCGCAAGAAGGCGGCAACATCTGCGGCTGGTGCTGAGTCGCCCCCGTCTGTGGCCCCAAAGCCCTCCAAAGGGAAGGGCAAGGGGAAACGGTCCAAGCAGGTGACTGAGGTGGCAGCTCCAACTGCCCCAGTGGCCAAGGAGGCTGTGCCACCTGCACCCTCCACCTCCCAGAAACCCGGCCAATCCTCGGCTCCAGTAGTACCGACGACTGAGGACGGAAGTCTTCTTCTTCCCTCCACCACTCCCACCAACGAGTGGAAAAAGGTTGAGAAGAAGAAAAAGAAAAAGAAGACGAAGGCTAACACCACGACGCCTTCCACTTCTGCTTCTGCCCCAAAGCCGGAAACTGCGAAGTCCTCCGGCAAAGGCGGGAAGAAGAAGAAAAATTCAAAGAACTTGACTCCCCCCAAGACCGCGGCTGTGGTGATCACCATCACGCCGGAGGCAGCAAAACGGGGGGAGACATACGGCTCCATACTGGAGAAGGCGCGCGAAGCGGTGAACCCGCTCATTCAGGGGTTCGCCGACGCCGTCAAATGCCGGAAGACGCAGACCGGGGCTCGAATATTTGAGTTCCCGGGCGCAGGACGAGAAGGGAACGCAGACCTATTCGCCGCCAAGCTGCGTGAGGCTGTGGCCGATGCAGCAAAGGTGGAGCGCCCTCAGAAGTTGGCACCTCTCATGGTCCTGGAGATGGACGACTCCGTTTCCAGGGCCGAGGTGATCGCCGTGGCCGCCAAGATCGGTGGTTGCGAGGAAGCCGCCATCAAAGGCGGGGAAATCCGTGATGGTCGCGGTGGATACAGGGCCATCTACTTGCAGGTCCCGGTGGCCGCCGCTAAAATCCTTCTGGACCGGAAACGAATCCCGTTGGGCCTAAGCTCAGCGTTGGTCCGGGCCTTGGAGCAGTTGCCAATGCGCTGTTTCAGGTGCTACGGGACGGGCCACGTAAAGGCTGCCTGTCCGTCTGTAGACCGCACACAACTGTGCCTACGCTGCGGGTCAGCCGATCATAAGATCGGCTCCTGCAAGGCACAGCCAAAATGCGCGGTATGCACGGCCAGTAAAATGTCCGCTGGTCACGTGATGGGGGGTCCTAAGTGCAAACCCCCACCAAAGAAGGGCAAGCTGCAGGCGTCGATCCCGCCTGCGGTCGCGACGGCTGAGGTCAGTCCTGAGCCGGCAGAAGGGAATGGTGCGATGTCCGAGTGATGCAAGAAGCAAGACATCGCACCATCCTCCAGGGCAATATAAATCATTGCCGGGCGGCTCAGGACCTGATGACTCAGGCCATGGCCGACTGGACGGCGGGATTGGCGGTGGTCGCCGAACCGTACTCCTTGCCTCCCAATTGGGTAGCGGATAGGGATGGTTTGGTGGCGATCGCACCGCGGCCCTCCACGGATTCCCCTCCCCTCTCACTCATAGAGAGGGGGTCCGGATACGTGGCCGCCGCGTGGGGTGAAATCACCGTCATTGGCGTTTACTTCTCCCCCAACCGCCCCCTAGCTGAGTTGGACCAGCTGCTCACTAACCTGGCAGCAGTGGTCGCTCGAATGTCGCCGAGGCAGATTGCTGTGCTCGGCGACTTGAACGCCAAATCGGTGTCTTGGGGGAACCCAGCCACTAATCCTCGTGGGAGGTTGGTAGAGTTATGGGCAACGTCGGTCGGCCTGTCCCTCTTGAATAGAGGGACAACCCATACATGCGTGCGGCAGCAGGGAGGGTCGGTGGTGGACATATCGTTCGCCACCCCTGCACTTGCCGCACGCGTGCAAAGGTGGGAAGTCGATTTGACGGAGACTCTATCCGATCATCGCCATATTCGTATAGAGTTCTCAGTCCACAACTCACGAGCGGTGTCGAGTCGTGGTCCGGTGAAGTTCCCTAGATGGGCGCTCACCAAGCTGGACCGTGACATGGCGAAGGAGGCGGCCTTCGTCCAGGATTGGTTCGGGGCACCAACCGATCCGGACGTGGATGTAGCCGCTGGGCACCTGCGGAGCGCGCTGACCGAGGTGTGCAATGCAAGCATGCCTCGGTCTAGTCGGCCCCCTCCAAGGCGGGCGGTTTACTGGTGGTCGGCGGATCTTGCCAACCTGCGGGCCACCTGTGTCGCGGCCCGAAGGGCTTACACCCGGAGGCGCCGCCGCAGCTACCGGGATGAGGAAGAGGAGAGCCGCCTGTACGCCGTCTATAATGAAGCGAGGCGCACATTCAAGGCGGCCATAGGTGCCGCTAAGGACTTGGCGCGGGAGGAGATGCTGGAGAGTCTGAATGACGATCCGTGGGGGAGACCGTATAAGGCAGTGCGCAACAAGCTGCGCCCCTTAGGTCCCCCACTGACTGAGACTCTCCAGCCAGATCTTTTGGAGGGAGTCGTCCGGGTTCTGTTCCCGGACAACACTTCGTTTACCCCTCCGAAGATGGATCCTCCCTTTGGGAGCGGCCCCCCGGCCGCGGGTTTTGACCCCATTGCCGCGGAGGAGTTCGACACAGCGTCTGACTACCTCCGCAGCAAGAAGACGGCGCCGGGTCCAGACGGGGTCCCGGCCAGGGTCGTGGCCATCGCCGTCAGCGAGATGGCTGGTCGCTTTCGGGACCTCTTCAACCGATGCTTTGAGGTAGGGAGGTTCCCAAAAGCGTGGAAGGAGGGACTTCTAGTCCTCCTTAGGAAGGAGGGCCGGCCGGCGGATTCCCCGTCCGGTTTACCGCCCCATAGTCCTCCTAGATGAGGCGGGCAAGCTGTTTGAGAAGCTGATAGCTGCCCGCCTCAACGAGCACCTGGCAGGGACCGGCCCAAACCTATCTGACGCCCAGTATGGGTTTCGGGCGGGCCGGTCTACAATCGACGCCCTGACAGAGCTCAGGGCGACGACAAGTGAGGCCGCGGAGAGGGGGGAGGGCGTGCTGGCTATATCATTTGATATAGCCAACGCATTTAACACCATCCCCCACTCAACAATTCTGGAGGCACTCCGCTATCATGGAGTGCCTCTTTATTTGCGGGCCTTGTTGGCGGACTACCTCTCGGACAGAGAGGTGCTTTACGTCAACAGGGACGGCCGTCTTCAGCGGCGGAAAGTCGAAGCCGGGGTTCCTCAGGGGTCGGTGCTCGGCCCCTTACTGTGGAACCTCGGATACAATTGGCTGCTCCGAGGTGCCCTGCTCCGTGGCATGAGTGTCATATGTTACGCGGATGACACTCTTGTCACGGCTCGGGGTCGGACTTACGGAGCGGCCGCGTGTCTGGCCTCGGCTGGCGGCACCCTTGTCGCTGAGAGGATCCGCCGGCTGGGACTCGAGGTGGCGCTGCACAAGACCGAGGCTATATACTTTCCGGGGCCTCGGCAGCAAGCACCTCACGACGCTCACATCATTGTGGGCGGTGTGAGGGTCAAAGTGAAGGCTCAGATGAAATATCTGGGCCTGATCTTAGATGGCCGTTGGCACTTCGGCCCTCATTTCGCAGGGTTATCAGAACGCCTGTTGAGGACCGCCAACGCCTTCAGCTGGCTCCTCCCTAATCTGGGGGGACCGAGATCGAGATGCCGGCGATTGTATGCCGGCGTCTTAAGGAGCATGGCGCTCTATGGCGCCCCCGTTTGGGTAGACTCCCTCAACAAGAGGGAGAACGCCGCCCTCCTTCGCAGGCCCCAACGGGCCATTGCACAGCGGGTGGGGAGGGCATACCGCACGGTTGGGGGTGCTGCGGCCTGTGCTCTTGCGGGCACGCCACCGTGGGAGCTGGAAGCCCGGGTCCTCGCCACCGTCTACAAATGGACGGCGGAGCAGAGGGCCCGCGAACTGCGACCGGCTCCCGAAGAGCGAGGAGCGGTGCGGCGCGAGGCGCACGAGGCCATGGTCCGTCTGTGGAAGGAGGACCTGGCGAAGTGCGCCGTTCGGGCGTCGCACGTTGGATGCCATTGGTCCTAATCTGGACCGGTGGCTGGAGAGGCCCCACGGGTTCCTCACTTTCCGTCTGGTGCAGGTGCTTACCGGGCATGGTTGCTTCGGTGACTACCTGCATCGGATCGGGAGAGAGGAATCCCCGTCGTGCCATGAGTGTGGTGCGACGGAGGACTCGGCGCAGCATACCCTCGCAGTCTGCCCAGGCTGGGAGGAGCAGCGCCGGGTTCTAGTGGCGGCAGTCGGCCAGAACCTGTCATTGCCTAGTATGGTGAACGCCATGCTAGACGATGAGAGGTCTTGGAAGGCGGTAGCCACCTTCTGCGAGACTGTCATTTCGCAGAAGGAGGCGGCGGAGCGGGAGAGGGAGGACGATCCCTCAGCGCCCCCGCTCCGAAGACGGAGGGTGGGCAGGAGACGGCGGTTGTACGATCGCTCTCTTGTCCCCAAGGTGGCATGCAGGCTGGAGGCACGGGGGTGCCTCCTCCTGCATTGCATGCGCCACCACCGTCGAGAGGGAATAGTGCCGCGTCCCCGGCTATTCCCTCTGTCCCCCCGCAAGGGGGGCGCGCTGGGCTCGCCGTGTAGGCGGGCAGCTGTCCAGGGTGTGCATGGATGTCAAGGCTTTTGCTAGACTCCCATGTCGCCCTGTAGACAGGGAAGGGAAGCCGCAGGTTTTTGGTGGGTAGTCTCCGCTCTTCGTTGAGCGGTGGGAGTCCCACACACGGCTGAGGCCCCCCGGTCTCGGCTACGGCTCATAAATGGGTTTTCCTGCGATAAAAAAAAAAATAAAAAAAAAAAAAAAAAAAAAAAGGTTAGGTTAGGTTAGGTTCCCGTGTCGGGTTACTGGTCCCGCATCGGGCGCGTCCCCAGGTGGTGGATAGGGGAACGCCTCCCAGATATGGGGGGTACCGGCTTCGGCCGGCGCGAACCAAAACCAGAGCGCGGCAGGTCTTGTCAACTCGACGGGCCTGTCGGGCCAGAGGGGAAGGCCTTATGGCTCAAGACCTCTCGTATTCGCTGTTCCGCCTGCTCCTCCTCGAAGGAATGGACCGGAGCGGCTTGAGTACCTGAGGCGTAGATAGGGGTGCCTAGACCGGCGGGGCGTTTGCCCGGGTCGTAGGGCTTTGGGGTCGTCGGGGCATTTGCCCGGATCCGTGGGTTTTTCCCGGGTTGTGGCCTGTCATCACGACAACCCGGGCAGCGCATTTGTGCCGTGCGCTGGGTCCCGTAATCCTGGGAGAAGAGGGTCCTGGACGTTGAGCCTGAGGCAGACCACCCAGGCAACACGCTGTCTTTGGCCTCGGATTCCGGGCACACGGGGGGCCCGTGGAGTAGCCGGTCCACGGGTTATTCGGCTGCGGGCGAGCGGCTTAACCCTCGTCCAACGGTGACGCGGGGGGTACGGGGGGCAGGGCAGGCGGCGGGCTCGGTGATGTTGCGCGTTCTGGTCGACGCGTGCTCACCTTGCCCCAACCGTCTCGTCAAAGATCCCGTACCAGTCTGCCCGAAAGGGAAGTGGCGTCCTCGCTATAGTCGGTGGGAAACCCTGGGGTGTCAGTGGCACCTCCCCAGATGGGGCTCCGTGGTGGGTGGGGTCACCACCGACTGAATTTGGAAGACAAACGGACATGGCTTGCAACAAGGAATCCTCTTACTTAGCGACCAACCCCCGAGCGCGAGGCGCTCAAACAGAGAAAAAGGCAGAGGGTGATGGTGACGTCCTTTTCAGGACGCCCGTTGTCCTCTTGCAAAGGTGTAAAACACCATTGGATGGACCGACGGGTAGCCGGTTCTTCAGGCGCGGGGATTTCTCCGAGTCTGAGGACGAGGTAACCCTTACAGGACGTGACAAAGAGGGGATGTCACCTTGTGTTTCCCCCTCTACCGGACTTGACAAAAAAAACCAGGACGACAGCCTGGAGATCGTGGACTCCTACGAGTCCGCGTCTTCAGGAATAACATCTCGTTCGCCGTCTGGGACTCGCACCAGCGGCAGAACGACAAGAGCCGGCAAACGACGGGCGGATGAGGCCTCCACAGACCTCTCCCCTGCGAAAGTCCCGGCGGACAAAGTTACTGCTGCCCGCAGAGGCCGGGGCCGCCCACCTACCCATGGGGAGTACGTAGGTGTAGGCAGAGCCCGCGAGCAACTTTGCGACGAGAAGCGCCGTGCGG
>CAWUPE010001074.1:0-19140 GCA_963924145.1 Pyrausta purpuralis | reverse complement strand
AATGTATATGATTGGTGTCCAATAAAATAAAAAATAAAAATTTGACGTGTGACATGCTTACCGTTTTTTTGCCATGAGTTTTAAACTGGGCACTTATATTTTGATGTTCGCTTGTTGATTTTGATACACAGTTCATTATTAATCACAAGTTAAAGGCCAATTATAATATTTTGTAGTGAAATAGAAAGCGACCACCGATTATTTTAATTTGAGATTCCCGCTTATACAATTTATTTGTACTTTACTATATATATATATATATATATATAAATGAATTGCTGTTCGTTAGTCTCACTAAAACTCGAGAACGGCTGAACGGATTTATCTTATCTTAGTCTTGAAATGTTCGTGGAGGTCTAGGGAAGGTTTAAAAAGCGACAAAAAATCAAAAAACGCGCGGAAGAAGTCGCGGGGGACCACTAGTTTTATATAAATATCTACAGTTCTCATTTATTATTACTTTTATAATATTTTGGTACTTATAGTTTTACGTTAAATAGCTCTTCTGATAATACTCCTAGTTTATATTATACTCACTGTTGAAACAAACAAATTGACACATCTTACTAGATGACGTTGATCAAAAGCTATTAAAAGGTGATATCTCAAGCAAAACTTTTTTTTGCACCCTATATTTTTAGACCCGTTACCCCATACACTGCGACTTTTAGCATCGACAAGTCGCGCGTTTTGAAAACGCACTTCAGAATCGCGACTCACGCAATAAACAGATTTAATTTAGCATCAATGCATTCGCGTGTAAGCATCGATGCAGAAGCGCGACTGCATATCGATGATTAGCATCAGCTAACGTGCGTTAGTATCGATGCAGTTGCCCAAATTTAGTACATTATTTGACAATTCCAGCTTTTGCATCGCGATTATATCGATTCGAACGCGCGTTAGCATCGCGACTGTATCGATGCTAAAAGTAGCGCAGTGTGTGAAGGTTGACATTTTGCGACTGCATCGATGCTAACGCGCGTTAGCATCGCGACTGCATCGCTGCTTAAAGTCAAAGGGTCTCAGGTAGCACAAAAACAGACTGAGCACAAAAGGCTTCGTTTCATTAATCACGCACGAGCCCCTGAAAGTTTGTTTATCGTACCATTATTTCGGAAACCTCAAAAGTCTTCGAACTTTCCAAGTAGGGGAGCTTCGTTTTAATAGGCCCCAGTTGACACTTTATTGGTTGAGAGATGATGAGGTCATTTTATTATCTTATATATTTAGATATTTTGGGACTTTACCGAATTATACCTATTATTAAGTGGTATCGTGGTCCCACAAAAACATGTTGGTAAAGAACGTTTCTTTTTACTTGTCAAAAATTTTAAACAATCTTGTCATTCCTTTTTATCGATATAGTTCATTTTAAAATAAGATATAGTAATGAAACTTACCAACTGCTTAGGCAATGCATCGTTTAGCATTGAGATCTTTTTAAAACAAATAGTAAATGAATTTTACCCACTGATATTATTTTAAAAGTTATAAAAGATTGTTCACATTACCCGATTATCAAAGATAAACGAACTTTAAGATCTCTTGACTGCGCATATAATTTGAAAGGTAGCCAATTATTGACCCAGCAATCAAACAATACTTTAAGTATGATATAACAATTACCATGATACTTATTATAAACAGATCAACGTCAAAAATACATTTTACCTTTTTATTTAGTAAGAAATAATATAAAAAAAGACCAATTACTTCTCATGTCATCTTAAAATCAAAGAACATGCAATAATCGATATATAAGTATTATTTATTGGTTAAGAAATATCCTTTTAGCATGAACATAACATTTTCTGGCGCTCCGACGTAAATATAGGTCATTCGTGAGCTAACTTGTATAATTTCCAAAGAAACAAAAATAAATCGCGACACACTGTAATTTGTTTGTTCTGTATGAGATTCTTTCATTATGCGTCCGTGCTCCATAAAATATGCATTCGAAATGAGAAAAATGTGTCGCAGCGTCGCGGGCAGAACTAAAGTGTAAAAAATCACAACTCGCACAGATTTTCATTACATTTTGAACCGTATTTCTTGAGCTTTATTGTAGGAATTGTATCGAAAGTTGAGTAGTACTTGTGAAGGTTTGAGTAAGTTTATAAAGAATCATAATCTCAGCATAGAGCGTGAGTTATACACATGTCGTCTATTCACATTAGTTTTCGAAATAAACAGGGCACACCTTTACAAACATTACTTCTTAAAGGATATGGTTTATTTCTGTTTTTTCATCATGTAAATAATTTTAAGCATGACGGAGTGTAGAATAGTGTGAAGCTCATTTACCTTTTAAATATATATTTTTTAATTCTTGCATATAACAACGTGAATATAGTTTGTATAAAAGTGTTAAGTTTACTATGCACAAATATTAAACAAGAAGAGGCCTTCTTGTTTACTAACTTTAAAAATAATAGCAACTTAAAACGCACACACTATTAAAAATATGAATGTTATACTTATAACAAACATCATCATCATCATCATTATCAGCAAAAGGACGTCCACTGCTGAACATAGGCCTCCCACAGCTTTCCACAGCGACCGGTTGTGAGTCTGCATCCAGTTTGATCCTGCGAACTTTATATGGTCGTCTGTTCATCTTGTCGGTGGACGTCCCACGCTGCGCTTTTGGTCGAAGGATGTCCAATCTAGAACTTTTCTGTCCCAACGGCCATGAGTTCTTCGCGCTATGTGCCCTGACCACTTGAGCCTACTGATCCGTATAAATATGTCCGTCACCTTAGTTCTTCTACGTATCTCCTAGTATATGATACGATCTCGTAGAGAAACACTGAGCATAGCCCTCTCCATGGCTCCATATAGCAAATGTACGTTGTTGACTAACCCGAACTTGTTTATTCAGATTTTTACTTACTTAGTATAAATATTGAGATTAAACGTAACTCATAAAATTATTAAATGTCAATAAAAATAAACTAGATATCCCAAAACTTGATTGTAATCGTTATAAATTGACATAATATTTTAAAGTGTTATTCTGCCTGCTCGCAGAAGTAAATCTAGCTAGATTTATGATACGTACATGATTTTAAACTTAATGTTTATCCAGGTACTGACTTTATGATAGTGTTATTGTGAAGTACTAAGATTAAAGATAAAAGCTTGCCAAGAATGTGGTCGATTCCTTGTAAGTTGATTATCAATTGAATAGCAACGATCTAAAGAATGGATTATCAGAATTCAACGTGGCTACTTACAATTCTGCGCGAAGAAAATATAATTTTCCGAACTCTATTTCTTTGCAATAGGCTTTGTTGCTGTTTTTATACTCATAAAGATTATATTTAATCTTCTTTTTGAAACCAATAATTTGCGTAAGGGCGAGACTCGAACTAGCAACTTCTTGGCTAACCGGGCCAAACGCTCTACCAATTGATTTTCCGTGCTGACAGTCCGACCTTGCGAAATTTGTGGTCTCTTATGGATACGTCTTTACGCGTGACGTTAGTTTTTATACTTTCATACATACTAAGCAGCGATATCAATGCCCAATTCAGAACACAAATACTTTAGCACCCCTTTGCACACTGCGACTTGTAGCAGCGATACAGCATCGATGCAGTCGCAAATATCTACCTATACACACTTACACTAATTTTAGCATCGATACAGTCGCAATACTAACGCGTGTTAATATCGATGCAGTCGCGCTTCTGCATCAATACTAACGTGTGATTGATGCTAAATTAAATCTGTTCAATGCGTGAGACGCGATGCAGATGACTGCATCGATGTTAAAAGTTTGTAAGTGTGTAAGGGGTCTAAGCGCTGGACAAGAAAAGGGTTCTAATACTTAATATACGTCTGTATTGTCACAAAAATATTATGTTCACGCTTATACCTATAAAATATAGTAGAGTCTGCCTTATATATCAAGTGCTAATATCACACTTTATCCGTGTAATACACCCAAAGAGAATAAATCTTAAGATAATCGTAAGTGGTCCCATTTTTAATGACCCATAAAGGTTTACTTGCTTTCGGCTCCATAAATAATATGTTTATCCTTAGAAAGCGGCGGGTAATGAGATACAGGGTGTATTATAATAATGGCCCCGTTGATTTGTAAGTACGAGTTATACTTGGTTTTAAGCCCAGGAGCGGTCCAGTGTGGGATCGAAAATACTGACGGGAAGAACGGCGAGCATTGTCTTGGTCTAAAAAAAACAGTTAAAAAATTAGTGTTGTTTAAGACTACTTGTTACGTTTAGTCGGATACATTTTTGATATATGTCATACTAATGTTTATATAGATGACATAGGTTTAACACCCGACCCAAAAGAGAGGTGTTTTATCCCACAAGACATGCTCCACCTTTTGTCTTGTCTTGTATGCCCTGATTTTTGCTCTTTGGAAGATCTGATGTGTGCAAATGACACGGCAATCCGCTTTGCGAAATCTGGGCACAACACATTTAAGTCGCTATTACCATCTACACGCTAAGAAGAAGAAGAAAGATTGGGGTAGTTTAAGTTTAACGTGTCTATGTATCTGTCTGTAGTATTGTAGCTCCCAAACGGATGGACTGATTTTCGTTTAGTTTTAATTTGTGTCATAGTGAATATTATTCCAAGTGTTCTTAGATATTATGTAACATAAAAATCTGTTGAGCCGTTTGTAGATCATCAGCTGTTTTATAGTTTCTGGTCGTCCGACTGCAATGTTATTGAAAGAATGTGGTAAGTTAACCACGACCTGATCAGATATTTGATGATCATCAGTTCTTTAATAATTTATTAGGGGATTTGACTACCTTCCATATGTCCTATCGATTTGAAATTTGGTACCTTGTTCCTCCAATGATACTAAAATAACATAGTAAGGTAACCGTGACTTTAAAAATGACATGTGACGGGGTGGTTTAAGATAAAAAAACAAAATATTTTTATTTAAGTATGATTATGACAATCTTTTTACAAATTGGAGTATAGTCAGATTGTTATAATTATAGTGAAAGCCATGTGCCAGGTAAAGTGGAAATCAGCGTGCTTATAATCATACATCTTTTAATATGGTCTTCAGGACACAGGGTATCCTAGTGTGAAGTCGTGCAGATACAGCATAATTTTGTTTTAAGTGCGCCTTGTACATATTATTGGTCCTAAATTATGAATTGTACTTTGCTTATTATACCTTCCTATACATGTTATTATATGAAGATAAATAAATATTGGACACCAATCACATACATAGTTCTGATCCCAAAGTAAGTAGCTAACACACTTGTGTTATAAAAATCAGACACAACGGTAGTACCACAACACCCAGACCAGAAAAAATATAGAAAATTTTGATTTATATATTGACCCGACCGGGAATCGAACCCGGGACCTCGGAGCGGTGATGCCTTTAAACCCAGCGTTCTTAGCCACTACGCCACGAAGGTCGTAGCTTGTATTTCTGTGATTTGCATGTAAATGTGTAAGTTTTAACTGTTTTTTTACTACTTTTGGAAAAAAACTTTATTTTCATTTAATAATCTAACTACTTTGCGAACACCAGATTTTATGTTTTCTCTACTTAAAAGCTACCTTTGCTTTTCTCTCTTCTTTTCATCTTTATTTTTCTCATAACACGAGGCAAAATTGAGAATGAACCCAACCCATCATATTTTCCATCCTTCACCCCCGTATGTTCAAAGTCTTAAGCACAAACTTACGACACAGTGGAACGCTTCGCTTCGATTACGTACAATAATTGAGGCTCGAATGGGCAATGTTAATTCAGTAGTGGCTTACTGCATAAAACATGGCCGGCCAAGTAAGACGTAACTTGAATTCTCCAAGTAAGGGATGTTACACACGGACGGCATTTTGTGAACGACGCAAGCGACAGGAGCGAGACGAAATGTGACGTCTGCTGTCGACATACCGTCAACGTGTTGTCAATGTGCTGTTGATATCTGGACGCTCGATTAAGCTGCCCTGACTCAAAGCTCATTATTATGTTGTGAAAGTTTAATCATAAATTAATGTTAGATAATAAATAAAAATTGAATTTAAATATTTAGTTACTAACATAATTATTTAAGCCAATTGCTACTAACATCGATTATGGAATCTGTCGCAAATAAAAGTTTATTAATTTAATTAACAACAACAGATGTCAACAATTTCTGTACTTATCACGCAACGGCTGTTGCCGAGATATCGATCAGTGGAATGTCGGAGATAGCCGCCATCTTTTCACTATCTGCCAGACCTCTAAGTGCTATAAGACGATGGCTTACATTTGAAATGTCAACGACAACCGTCGATAAGTCAACGGCAGACACAAGTAATACTGTTAAAAAACATTGATGCCTACATTTTGACGTCGAAAGATAACGGCAGCCGCCGCCTCTTGTCAGCGTCTGCCGTTAATTCTCGTATGCCGTCGACAAACTGCTGATCGTGTGTAAGAACACAAGACGTAACTTTCGCGGGATTCAGTGTTTTACATTTAAATCCTGCACCCTTTCTGATTTGCTAAAGTGCGGTGTAGTTGTGGGCCGGTTTGAATGTCTTATTCAACTTTGAAAAGGGTTTATCTTTCAGCGATAATAAATGGGCTAGTGTTTATTTTTGCTGCTGAAGTGAAATTTAGGATTATGTTACACTGTTTGATGTTAAATCAAGTGTAAATTCAAGTTATTCATATTTATCGTATAAAGATTTGAAAATGGTAGTTTGATTCGTTATTATTAGGTAATATTTTTTTGTAAAACGTAAATTAAAATGAAAATATTTTTGTAAACAACGTAAATACAATATTCCACGTGTTCTGAAATGTAATGAAATGAGCAAATAGTCTTAAATAAAGGACAGAGAGGCAAATTGCGACCATAAATTATTTACAACTTTAGATAAAAGTTAATTAACTAAACTTTAGCAAAAAGTGTTCTGGAAGAGGCCTGGAAGAATCCGTATTAGCTTTCCTGTCCTTATATTTTCCTTACAGTCAAAAAAGTGTTTTTGACCTTACCACTTCCTTCCTGTCGAACCTCCCCAAACCAGGACAGCAGCAAACATATAGCCGATCGGCTACATTTTTTTAATAAACGCCGCCTGTCCGGTAATAATTCAGTAATCCGTCGGCAGCGGCGCTGCAAGCGATAATTGAATACAAACATGGCGTAATTTACGCGAGCATCGCATTAATGATGCATCGCAACTGCAGTGGCATCGCTGTACGCTGTCACTGATAAAATAACTGTCCGTTTTCGAGTTGATGTGTTTGCGGAGTTGACAACATATGACTGCCTTATGTAAGTATGTGTCTATCTATTAGTAAGCAAAGCTTAAGTAAGTTTTTACCGACTTCAAAAGAAAGAAGGTAATCAATTCCATGTGTATGTATATCATATTGTTGAAAATTGATAATATTTGAGTATGTTGATACATAAAAGCTTTCAAACACGTGTGCAAAATTTTGTAAGTGTATGTATGTTATATATTTGTGTGTTTGTCCACGGATTTGTCGTAAACAGGAAGTCATAGCGAGATGATTATTTTTTAATTCGACTTCACTTGCTTTAGTAGATAATCATCGGTACGTAAAAAAAGTTTAATAATTTTTTGCTATGGTATTCGAATGAATTGTCTTGTAATTTTTTAATGTGGTAATCAATTCGACCTGTGTGTATGTGATATCGTCAGAATTTAAAATTTTAATATGTTGATCTAGTAAGAAATTACACGTGAGCAAAATTCGAAAAATGTATGTATGTTTGAGAACGAGGAGTCATAGCAAGATGATTCTTTTTTAACCGACTTCAAAAAAGGAGGAGGTTATCAATTCGACTGTATGTTTTTTTTTTGTATGTTTGTTACCTCATATCTCAGTCGTTTGTAGACCGAATCGAATTTTTTTTTCACCTACTTAGAGGATGTACCTTCTAGTTGGTCCCATTTTTTTCATTTTGGGATCTGATGATGGGATCTTGGTGTAATCGAGGGAAACCCTCAAATTTTAAAGGCACGTATAGTGTTTCTTTACTAGAATCTTAATGTTGACGTGTTGTTACGTCTGTTAGTCAACATCTTGTGGGGCTGAGCTGATGGTGGAACTCCTTAACGCTTAGGAGTTCAGTTATTATAATGACGTAACTTATGATAGGTAATTTGTAGCTTCTTAAAAAATAGAATCATAAGGTGCAACTCCCCCCCCCACCCCCCCCCCTCTTAGGTAATCACTAAAAATGAAGAAATAAAATAAACTTTAAATAAAAGTAAAAACCGACTTCAAAACCAAAATGCACTAAAAAGTCTTAAATAAACTCTTCACCATTGAAAGGACAGGAATCCGTTTTAGGCAAACAATTCCTTTTTGGAGTCGGTGCCATCACTTTACCATCAAGCATCAACTATCACAGCACCGACTCCAAAAAGGAATTGTTTGCCTAAAACGGATTCCTGTCCTTTCAATGGTGAAGAGTTTATTAAGAATTTTTAGTGCATTTTGGTTTTGAAGTCGGTTTTACTTTTTTTTAAAGTTTATTTTTACTTTAATCAGGCATAGTTTAACTAAGGGTACAGTGTACGTTCATCAAAATAGGTCCAGAAGGTTCTGAGATATGAGTAATAAATGGAATTCCTGAAATAAAAATTGGACCGCCTTTAATAACGCATTCGTCTTTGTGTGCAGACTGTTGGTGTAGTTTAGTTTGACATCATGCACCTCAATAGAAGCCGAATGCGTTATTGAGACTTTTCAGTAAGTTTTTTGGAAGTTTTTTTTACAAATGGCGACGAAATCATAATTATTGACTAGAGAGTGTAAGGCATTACAAAAAATAACTTGGAAATTTGTTTTTTAGGAACTCTCTCCATATTATGGGTACTCGTATATATGGAAAAGGGGTTATCTTCTAAGCAACACTAAAAATAATTGAATCCAAAAATAAAACAAGAAGTCAACGTTTCTAACAAAGCAACAATAAATTGGTGCTAATTGTATCCAATATTCCAAGAAAGTAGAATTTTATTGGAAATCGGAAAGCGAGTAGTTGCACACACGAAACGCTGCGGGCAAGTTTGTCAATTGGCGTTATTATGAAGTTTCAACTGCAACAATTATGTAGCGACGTTTGCTTTAGCTGGTTCTCGTATCACTGTGAAAATTAATTGATGAACTAAAAATAAAATCCCGCTAAATCTATCTCCCAATGTTGCAATTTTCGAAGTGACTAAGGTAAAAGGCGAAATTTATTCATATTCACAATCAATTTTGTGGACAAAACTTATTATTTATCGAGCTAGGTTTTTAAACACATAAACAAGTACCAAAATTTTCATACCAGACAATGCAAGAAAATGAATTTTAAAGAGAACAATCTATTTGAGTTTAGAAAACGATCTAGTGTTTTAAACTTTTGAGTGTTTTAACTTTCATGGTCACACAATCATTACAAGAGTACACGGCCCTAAAAGGTTAGTTTAGTTTAGGTAAGTTCTCGTCAGTTACTTCGAGGTTAGGGCGCTTGCAAAGTTATCAAAATATCGAAAGCTCATTAACAATAATGAAGATGGAAGCAATACCGTATGTATTGAGAAAAAACCTAGATTTAATGAGTTCCATTAGTTACCACATAACAGGGTTCAAACGACGGCTCATTTTTCCTACATCCATAATCATCACAAACCCACAACATTGTTCACTTAGCCTAAACTGAACATGCTTCTAAAAATAGGCAATAATGCATAAACTGCGCAAATGGCCGGACTGCAGTGAGTCTCTAAATTGTCGGCTCACGCTCGCGTTCAGTATACTTTTTCTAAAGCCTCCGGGTGAAATTTACTGCGCCCAATCATACTGCGAATTGCTAGTGGAGGTGGCATTAAGTCTGCAATATGTACAGAGCTAGTAGGAAGATGGATCGCTGCTTAAAAGATAATTTTAGAAAATAAACCAAAACATATTATTTTGGAGTCGTTGCATGATGTCAAACAAAGAGAAAAAAAAATCAAATTATGAAGTGTTGAAGACGAGGAAAGAAATATCTTTAAAGTAATAGAAAATAGACGAGGCAACATGATAGGACACCTGAGGCGACATGACATGTTCTTAATAAATATAATGGAAGGAGAAGTAGAAGGAAAGAGGGGAAGAGAAGTTATTTCGACCAAGTGAAGGAAAAAGTAAATGTCATGTCGTACCAGGAGGCCAAGTAAAGGCAAATAAAAGAATATAATGGCTTTACTCCACCGACAAGAGCAAAGCTCTTAATTTTAAAAAGAAGAAGAAGCATGACAACAAGCTTACATACATCAACAGACTACGTACATCATGATCCGACCCCAAAGGATTTTTTTTCTGCTAAATAGAAGCCAATGTGTTATTGTAGGCTTTTTATTCAGTTTCTTAAAGGCAGTATTTTTATTTTTTCATGATTGTTAGTTATTATTATCCATATCTCAAAAACTAAGTGACCGATTTTGGTAAAACTTAAACTGTACTCTGAGTTGATAGACGCGATTTTTGAGAAATCCGTGTACAAACATACAAATATAGAAACATAATAGCACACATTGTTCAGCGTCGTGGTATGCGTTCTGCTGCTGCCACAACCAATGCTGAGCGGGTGCCTTTTCGGCCTAAGTAGCGTTATATATGTACTTTTTCAATGTTATTAATTTAAATAAAAAAAAACATGTTAGGAAGCTTAACTAGATCAACATACTCAAATATTATGAAATTCCAACGAATGTTATATCGTTCACATTGAATTGATTACCTCCTTTTTTAAAGTCGGTAAAAAGCAATCATCAACAAAGACACGGCTATGTCAGTTCATTCGGATTTCAAATGGATTATAATGAATAAGGTACTACCTAATTCAGCAGTTCTGTCACTTATTGAGAAATATTGCCTCAAATTTTAATTTCATTTACATCTGCCAGTCTACGAGAACAGAGATTTTTTAAAATTACGTCAATATCAATATGCAGGTATGTTTCTTTGTCCACCAGTGAAGCAGCACTCAATATCAACCTTTAAAGATTTTTTTTATTTAAATGTACGTGCACTGTGTGCTTTACAATTGGCTTAAGTGACTTAAAGCATAATTTATTTTTATTTATTTAAACTTTATCGCTCTGAAGTTGTACAATTGGCGGACTAAATGCCTAATGGCATTCTCTAACAGTCAACCACCTGGTAATGCAGAGAGTTTAATCAGTGGCGAATTATTAATAATAAGTGAGAAAAGTGGTAAAAAAACATACATAGAATTCATTTACTTAATATGAATGTTAAAGGTGACCAAATAATGAATGTTATAGGTGATGATAATGACGAGTTCCAAAAAACACAAATAAAAGAAAATGGTTGTTAATTCTGAATTCATTATATACCAGTCAACTGCTTGGGAAGTGAGTTAAATCAGCGGTGTCATATCTTAATTTATCCTCAGAAAGTAATTTACATATAATACAAGAAAATAACTACCGAGTCCCTTATTTCTCGCATCCACGTGACCAGCAAAGCAGTCAGTTTCCCGTGAGAAATACCCGCAGTAATGGCGGCGTGATTTCGGTACTACTCGCATAATTGCGAATTTAGCGACGCCTACGATCAACTATAATCGGACGAGCGATCTCGTTATTGTTAATTTTATTCAATATAAACAGATAGTTATTGATTCACTTAGTGTATAGACATGCAACTGAAGTATTTTATGAAAGTCGTTAATATATATACACTGGATTTTCAAAATTGTTAGTCGATTGATTGATTGATCAATTAATGATTCACCGACATTATTGTTTTCTGTTGAAAGAAATTAAAATAAAATATATTCAAAGGTCGATTCTAGAGTCAATGAAATTATATCGTTCATAGAAGAATTTAACAAAGCAAAAGTTCTTATTATGGTAAGGTTAGGTTATGTTTGGTTTTCAATAGAAAATATCATTTTTTTAAATATTTTTTTAAAATTAATGAAGAAATATTTGACAACATTACATACATTGCTCCGATCCCAAGCTAAGTAGCTAAAGCACTTGTGTTATGGAAATCGGAAACAACGGTGGTACCACAACACCCAGACCCGAGACAATATAGAAAAGCTCGTTTTCTACATTGACCCGACCGGGAATCGAACCCGGAACCTCACGAGATGGCAATGCTTGAAACCAGCGTGCTAGCCACTCGACCACGGAGGTCGTCATTTGCTTTAAAAACACTTGAAGTCATCGGTTTCATAGAGCCCTGCAACAAATGGGTTACAAACTTTGACTTACAATCATACACTTAAAGTTGTTTTGCATATCCTTTTGAGAATTTGAGAACAAAAGTGTACAGTTCAGCTATACTGCCTAGAAAACACAAATATATATTAAGTCACTTAGCGAGCGTATTATATTAAAACAATCAAAACTAAATTGCTTGAATCTAGCTCCGAACCCGCTGTCCCTTGCGACGCAGTCCACGATTCAATTACACTGAACAGGCGACACAACAATCCCCTAATAGATTCGCTACACACGTTCACAGACTAGTTTGCATAAATGTCACTTAGTTCGGTAGCAATGGTTAAATGACCGTCTACTGCTTAGGCTTGCAAAATTTGCTTGAATTAAGACTGTGAAAGAAATGCTGAGGTAACATGACATGTCTGAGGAGAAAACATTTTATAATGATATAAAATAGTGAAGTTTTCTGAAGAATTAGCAGAATTCAGTAGACATCTAAAAAAAATTGTCTTAAATTGTGACTTACGAGAAGATAATTTGTGATGGATCGTTCGATTGGCAGCTGAACTAACTGTTAGTATTTGTCATCATCATTATAATCATGATCAGTCAAAGGAAGTCCACTGTTGAACATAGGCCTCTTCCATGGTTTTCCACAGCGACCTACCGCCAGCGGTCTGCATCCAGTTTGATTCTGCAATCTTTACAAGGTCCACCGTACCACGTCTTAGTAGAAGGTTCTCCAATCTATAACTTTTCTGTCCCAACGGCCGTCAGTCCTCCGCCCATTGAGCTTACTGATTCTCAGGGCTATTTCCGACACTTTAGTTCTTCTACGTTTCTCCTCATTTCTGTTATGAAACACCGAGCATAGCCCTCTTTATTGCTCGCTGTGTAATTTTGAGCTTCCTTATAAGGCCATAGTAAGATACCATGTTTCGGATCTGTAAGTCATCACTGGTATCAGACACTGGTTGAAGACTTTCGTCTTGTTACACTGAGGTAATTGAGACGAGTGTCTCCACTCAACTTCCTGAATTGAAGGTATTGGTAGGAAGAGATAATTATACCAATTTAATAAGCGTTTGTTTGTTTGTTTACAAACAAAAAATATTTATTAGCTTATTATACTTAAACTGGGATTATTAATCGTGTAAAATTATTTATGTGACCATCATCACGTACACATGTTTATTTGATGAACTCGCACCGCAAACGCAGAATCCGATATACGATTGATTCCCGGAAAACCGGAGTTTAGTACTGATATATTTAATTAATAGCAACTCGATTATATCATCAGTCATAATTACTTATTCTGTGAATAATGGTCAGAACAATGCAAGGTTGAATTACTGCGTCATTCATGGGTGATAGATAAGAATAACTATGTGCCGGTTTATTCGAATACATATTTTGCAATAGGAACTTTAAATATTATTACAAACTAGCGATCTCCTGCGACTTTGTCCGCACATTTTGAGTTTGTTTCAACTATCCTAGTCTTTTTAAATAAATAAGCCATGCAACACAAAAACAAAACAAATCGGTCCAGTAGTTCCTGAGATCAGCGCGTTCAAACAAACAAACAAGCTCTTCAGCTTTATAATATTACTATAGATTGTTTAAAAAATCTTATTACCTTTAAGAAGCATTATGTTTAGACCCTATTGAATCTTACACAATATCGGACCCATTAGTAACTCATACTAGGACATGATTATAATAAATTAATTGATCAAATACTACTTGCTTCATCAGTCCATAATGTCCATGAAAAACACAATTTAACTAATACTTACTTTGAATACTATTAAAATACCCACCAAATCTGAAAATTCATTTGAAATAAAACTAAACACCAGAAAACCCACTAGCTCATTGTTGAAATGTTAGCCATTTGTCCCGCCGTCATAAATCAAACTCGGACCTTTTCAATTAATTCCCGGTTGGAAACCGCGAAATATTTGCATCAGAATATATAATCGGTGGGTCTTTGTTGGCCATTCTTACGTAAAAAGGGCCAAGAATGGGCCCATTGTGGGGCTCGTGTTTGTCTTACACATTTTGAATGTTCATATTTGATTTTGGCTCATTTTGCGCTGGCAAGTTTGAAGTCCGAAGATTTTGGGCCAATTTTCCTGTTGTGTGGACGCCCGTTCTGTTTGTGTTTGCCGCCTGCTTATATTTTTGGGTCGAGTAGGCTGGCCGTGAGTTGGCAATTGGTGGGATATTACAGGGTTTTTTTTTGGGGTGATATTTTTACAAGACTTATCATTTTTGCTTTCAAGGTCAGTGGGCAAAAAAAGACATTCATTTTACATTTTCATATGCACAATTAAATCCGAAAAAATATATAATAAAATCCAACTTCTAAATCTGAACCTGATGTTATTGAATAATGTGGTCATTATATTGGGTCCTTACACTGACACTGACAATAATGTGATATCCTGCGAGATATTTTATATTTAATTAAACATTATCAAATTTCACTTCTAAACCGACTTTAAATTGCAAGACGTAATCAATTGGGCTATACATTTGTTTATGTTATTTGTGCATTATAACGATCACAAAGAAAATGATTTTAAATTATTATTATTATTCTAAATAAGACTCTTACATGAGTTTAGTTAATACTATTCAGAAAAAAGCTAACATGTGCCTAACTCTGTAAAAAATATTAAAAAAGTTGCCCAACCTAAGCGAATATGAATATTGAAGAGATCCTTTAACAATTTTTCATCAGTATAAAAGGGGTTTTCGTCGAAATAAATTTTTGAGTTCACTCCGAAAGGTCTGGTTTAGAACGCCCATCAGTTTTATTAAAAATATACTTTGTGGACTTACTAATGCTGCATTTAATTAAGGTCATATACACATATACACCTCTGTAGTGACATTTTAAGTGTAAACAATCAATTGTTTGCTTTAATATTTCTATCACGGCCTGCCGTAAACCTCCACTACTGCTTTACCTTTTATCTTAAAGTACTCTCAAAAGACTAACTATGCAGCAAACGAGATGTTTAAAAAAATAAAAACTACCTTCATAAACTATGAGAAATAGCACACTCTGTATTTGGCCGTTACGAAATAAAATTCCAAAATGGCATCCATTAGCGCGCCAAAATTTTCTTTGACCAAACGTTACTACTAACAAGAGCGCACCGACTGCTTAATATCTGGAATTCCTGGCACTCTAGACAAATTACTTTGACCTCTCAACCTGCCACATAAAACCCCGGTATTGCCCAGTTTTCTGAGAGCGAAGATTGGGGGGGCAGCTCAAAGTATACTGGAGGTTATATACAGGGGGATCCTAGTTACGAGAGACGATAAACTTTGCGTCTCGTGAAGAGTGAGAGCATTTAAATTGTCGACGCTCGACGTTGCTAACCGTACATTCTTCTTATGGTTAGTACTGTCGGCAGAAAAGGTATTGTCTCTTGATTATGAGGCGATTAATTAAGACGGCTTCCTAACTATAAGAATCTTCTTGTATTTTACTTTTATTGGAAATTAACGTCTCCCTTTAATTTTCAATAACAAATACCGTGATTTATGTTCTTGTGTGACACTACTTTAGTATATTAATGATCTCTACAATGCATATTACATTGCTATGATTAGTTTTTTATAAGAAAAATGCACAGTAATTAAGTAAATAGAGATGAAACTGAACATTAATTCTCCCGTTTGCCACCACTCAATTAGTGATGACATTTAAAAAACTGCATTCCTCTGCCAACCGTACAAACTAACAAGTATTTTAATCAACAAAATAAATGTTGCAATTAAATAAGTGATTAAGGTGCACTATGCCAGTCATACATTGGGTGTGTGGCGCCCCCTATTCGGGCGGGAGGGACAAAATTAAACATTTCGACACCGAACGGGTTACGTGTGCGAAGGTCTTAAAGCTCACCGTATATGGCGCTGGATGCGACACAGTTATGTTTTGAGAATTTAATTAGACAGCCACTGTATGCAAATGTCTGTGCAGGTTGTGTATAGGTTTTTATGCACCTCGTGTCTGGGTATTTGAAGGAAAACTAAAAGTGAGAAGATATCCTGAACATTCTGAATTACTAAAATAGGAATGTCTTTAAAAAAAAACCGATGGTATGTTCTCATTGGTTACTGCTAGTTATTGTAATAGACAAATATATTATAACTTTTAATTAGGTATTATGATTAATTTAAAGGAGCGCGGCTACCTGCCACGGGGTTTAATTATATATTATTGTATTTGGAAAACAATAATTTTAATAAATAATAATAAATTTTGGACACCAACTATATACATTGCTATCTGATCCCAAATTAAGTAGCGAATGTCTTGTGTTATGGAAATCAGAAACAACCGTGGTACCAAAACACCCAGACTCGAGACAATAAATACAATTATGATTACTATGTTGACCCGATTGGGAATCGAAACTGGGACCTCGGAGCGGCGGCGCCTTGAGCCACTACACCACGGAGGTCGTCACTGAGTTTTTTTTATATAAATTGAGTAAAAAAAAAGTTATTTAGGGGTCAATTTTTCATTTGAAATACTAGGAGGCCAACGAACAAGGGAGTTCAACCGAACACTTCAGTTTAAAAAAAATAGAAATATTTATCATCTTAAATTTTAATATTTTTAAGAAGATCTTATAAGATATGGTATTATTTTGTTTCATATTTGACTGTTTCAGGTTTAGAAATCGGTAAAGCCCTGATATGAAGTAATAAAAGAGATATCATGCCTCTTCCAGAAACAATAATAATCTTCAAAAATACACATACCTTCTCTCATGTTCATTTCGGTGGTGATATTAGAAATTCAGATTTTAGGGTATACGTACCTACGCTTAGTTTTTACGGCGAGGGGTGTATGAAGGCATCATCCCTTTATTAAACGTAACAGCCCTTAGTTAAGTTGGCGTTTGGGTTAATGAGGCAATCGTTGTTACGAAAGCACTGGGAAGAGTTGGAGATATGTTTGTGAGGGCATACGAAAGGCTATTGCTTTTATCAGTTACGGCGTTTTAAAAGATTAGTAGGCATACGCAAGACAGAATTGAAGAAATAAACTTTAATAAAAAAACAAACAAAGGTACGTCTAAGACCCCTTACAAACTGCTACTTTTAGCATCGATGCACTCGCCAAAATTCAGTACATAATTTGACAATTTTAATTTTGGTTGCTAACGCGCGTTAACATCGATTACAGTCGCGATACAGAAGCTGGAAATTGTCAAATTATGTACTGAATTTTGGCACTGCACCGATGCTAACTCGCGACTGCATCGATGCTTAATTAAATATCTTCATTGCGTGAGTCGCGATGCTGTTTTCTTAAAACGCGTAACTGCATCGATGCTTAAAGATGCAGTGTGTAAGGGGTCTAAAAATTGACAGAGTTATACATTCATCCATATTAAAATAATGCTTTGATTAGGAAGCCGGTAAGTGAAAACTTTACTAACCAATCAACATGGGTGACAGCTAGTCAAACGCATAATTTAATATATGTTAACGCAAATACTACAAACTGGCATTAGGTCTTGGAAACCCAAAACCAAGTCCTTTTAACCACAATGATGATTCTCAAACTTCCAAAGGTCCCATCGTCTCAACTTCAAGTCAGCCGAGTTGGTACGAGTTATATACTAAAAATACTTTCCCTAAGCGTTCCTAATTCAGCCACGTACATACATCAAGTGTGCGATCTAATTAGTTTCATTACACGGGACAGGACCGCCCAATGTCAGGGGTGGGCTAGCTCATACAAAACTACCAAATTGGGTAAGCTGGCTGACAGGGTTGCCACATTTGGGTATATTTTTTTATTTAATTTTTGGTAGCTTTTCTTGTCAATAAATAATGCAAATCATACCAGCCAAAAAAAATGTTTTGGTTTGTCTTATACAAAACTAAATGTAAAATAAACGTTAAACGTTTTCAACCAAACTAAGAGTAAGTATGTATGTCTCAAAAATGAAACATCTGGTCCGTTTAATTGAGGAATTCTACACTTTAAGAAAACTTTCAAGTCAGAGGTGGAATTGTGTAAAGCAATCATATTTATTTGACAGTTCAAAACGTATGGTATGATCTGTCAAACGTATGACCGTTCTGCCGTTTGAGAAATCATACCGTACGTTTTGAGCTGTCAAATAAATACAATTGCTTTACACAATTCCACCTCTGATCTCCAGGTTTGACAGATTGATTTGTCTTTCGTAACTTACTTACTTACTTACTTACTTTACTTTACTTCAGTACTTTAGGTAAACCTATATTGGACCACGGTGATTGCTTGTGACAGTTCCACAGACTACCCAGCCAGAAAGCGAAGTGACAACTTCAACAAAAAGTATTATTCAATAAGTATTGTTATTCAGAAAAAAGTTTGATTCTGTGCAAAAAAAGAAACCTTCACGATCAGCAACACCGATCTTACCTATCTCACCTCACGTTTACAAACAAACTAAGAGTATGTATGTCAATACGACATCAGCAAACTGTTTTGACCCTACCCGAATTTGGCTCAACCTCCCGGGTCCGGAGGTACGGGCCCGATACAATTTCCCGGTTCGATGCATTTTGAATTTATAACTAGCAAATTGTGCGGGTCAATTTGTATGCTGAATATCTTAGGTCTAATTGACCGGTGACCGTGAACAACGCGTTTACCCGGTCGGTATGTGATGGGTTATATGGTTGTAAGTGGCAAATGGCTGTTTGAATGATTTAAGGGTTTTATTGAAGTAATATAAAGTGTATTATTTATGGTGTGATACCAAATATCGAAGTACCGTTAGAAGTTGAAGGAAATATAAAAGGGATCCAAACTTTGAAGAGAAGTTCCTGTAGGCAGAGTGCCACATTTTTTTAATTTACACTCGCATCAAGATGGCGCGTTAT
>CAWUPE010001073.1:10000-17500 GCA_963924145.1 Pyrausta purpuralis | reverse complement strand
TTTCGTTCTTGATTGATGAAAACACCTTTGGCAAATGCTTTCGCTGATGTTCGTCTTGCGACGATCCAAGAATTTCACCTCTAACGTCGCAATACGAATGCCCCCAGTTATCCCTATTAATCATTACCTCGGAGTTCTGAAAACCAACAAAATAGAACCGAGATCATATTCTATTATTCCATGCACGAAATATTCAAGCAGCATTTTGAGCCCGCTTTGAGCACTCTAATTTGTTCAAAGTAAAGTTGTCGGCCCATCTCGACACTCAATGAAGAGCACCGCGATAGGATTTTGATATTGAACCGACGTTTGACCGTCGGCTCACCGACGATATGCTCCGCAAACGTGTCAGTATCACCGCGGATGCGGTGCACCGACAGCGCGGCGCACAAATGCAACTACGAGCTTTTTAACCGCAACAATTTTAGTATACGCTATTGGAGCTGGAATTACCGCGGCTGCTGGCACCAGACTTGCCCTCCAATTGTTCCTCGTTAAAATATTTAAAGTGTACTCATTCCGATTACGAGGCCTCGTAAGAGTCCCGTATCGTTATTTTTCGTCACTACCTCCCCGTGCCGGGAGTGGGTAATTTGCGCGCCTGCTGCCTTCCTTGGATGTGGTAGCCGTTTCTCAGGCTCCCTCTCCGGAATCGAACCCTGATTCCCCGTTACCCGTGACAACCATGGTAGTCGCAGAAACTACCATCGAAAGTTGATAAGGCAGACATTTGAAAGATGCGTCGCCGGTACTGGACCGTGCGATCGGCAAAAGTTATCCAGATTCATCAAAATTAACGACTTCGAACGCGAGGCCCTCCGTCGATTGGTTTTGATCTAATAAAAGCACTCATCCCATCACTGGTCAGAGTTCTGATTGCATGTATTAGCTCTAGAATTACCACAGTTATCCAAGTAACTGAGTAAGATCTAAGGAACCAAAACTGATATATTGAGCCATTCGCGGTATCGCCTTAATACGGCTTGCACTGAGACATGCATGGCTTAATCTTTGAGACAAGCATATAACTACTGGCAGGATCAACCAGGGAGCTTACACATGATAAAAGTAGAAAAAAAAAACACGCGACGCGTGTTCATCTCTCTACTCTGTTCTGTGTCTTGCGCCCGATTCGACGTTTTACCGTCGGATATCGAGGCGTGACTATATTGGTCATAATATATCGGTGTGTCGCACGCTGTACGCGATCTGTGTCGTCTCCGATCAGATCGCGAACAAGGGCACTTAGCGCTCCAAATGAAGGAGGCGCCCACACTGAAGGTTCGCACAGATCACTTTTCACTTTTATGTAAAAAAACTCTTCCAACTGACGTTTTGTACACATTAGCGACAAACAGCCCGGAGCAAGAGAGATCCCGAACCAGACCAGAAAAATATGTATGACGCTCCTCCGTCAGTGTTGTTGAAAATTGACGAGGACGCATAACCGTCCATCGGCGCTTTTCAGACACAACACTGATAGAATTGCATCGGACCAAAGTGTTACACACATACGCATGGAACACAATATAGGCCTTGAGTGAGACCGTTTCTACGAAATCCATATATACAATAACGGATCCGTCGATCTACAAAGTTTAACAATGCCAGCGCCGCCGCGACTCTACCGCGCTCACACGCACATTTTACTTTCGAGAGACTATTAAAATATAAATATTTTACAAGTCCCCAAAACAAGTGGTGCGACACGCCCGAAGAGACGACGATGCCAGCTAGAGTACTCAACGAACGGCGGTTAAACGGAAGGGCGCGCGCGCATCTGCGCGCGCGCGCACACGCGCCTTCCCGCCGCTCTTTGCCTTTCCTCCGAACGACACTTCGCTGTCGTGCGCACGCGCAATGCGCGCCCACAGCGCCGCGGAGTGTGTTTGCACGCCCCTCTCGCCACGGATTGATACTAACAAACGCGTTGCTGCGCTCTTCGTTTCAATTCTGTCACGAGTGGACAAGCGACCGACTCCAATGTCGAAAAATTCTGAACGCGCAATATCGTGCGCGCGACGCGGCGGGTGTAAAATAAGTTATTTTTTGGAATGGGAAAAAAACCGATGGTTAGGTTAGGTTAGGTTATGTTAGGTTAGAGAGATACCAAAAACTTAAAAAAAAAAACCTTATGTTAGGTTAGATGAGGTTAGGTTTGATTTTGTTAGGTTCCGAAGAAAGATTCCAGAAAGATTTCAAAAACTACCAAAAAAATCCATTTAGGTATCCCACGGTTAGGTTAGATTAGGTTAGGTTTGATTTTGTTAGGTTCAGAAGGAACATTCCAGAAATAATCCAAAATCTTTAAAAAAAACACCCTTAGGTAACCGAAGGTTAGGTTAGATTAGGTTAGGTTTGATTTTGTTAGGTTCAGAAGAAACATTCCAGAAATAATCCAAAATCTTAAAAAAAAAACACCCTTAGGTAACCGAAGGTTAGGTTAGATTTTAGGTTAGGTTTCATTTTGTTAGGTTCAGATGAAAGATTCCAGAAAGATTTCAAAAACTAACAAAAAAATCCATTTAGGTAACCGAAGGTTAGGTTAGATTAGGTTAGGTTTGATTTGATTTTGTTAAGTTCAGAAGAAACATTCCAGAAATAATCCAAAATCTAGAAAAAAACACCCCTAGGTAACCGAAGGTTAGGTTAGATTAGGTTAGGTTTGATTTTGTTAGGTTCAGAAGAAACATTCCAGAAATAATCCAAAATCTTAAAAAAAAACACCCTTAGGGTAACCGAAGGTTAGGTTAGATTAGGTTAAGTTTGATTTTGTTAGGTTCCGAAGAAAGATTCCAGAAAGATTTCAAAAACTAACAAAAAAATCCATTTAGGTAACCGAAGGTTAGGTTAGATTAGGTTAGGTTTGATATGATTTTGTTAAGTTCAGAAGAAACATTCCAGAAATAATCCAAAATCTAGAAAAAAACACCCCTAGGTAACCGAAGGTTAGGTTAGATTAGGTTAGGTTTGATTTTGTTAGGTTCAGAAGAAACATTCCAGAAATAATCCAAAATCTTAAAAAAAAACACCCTTAGGTAACCGAAGGTTAGGTTAGATTAGGTTAAGTTTGATTTTGTTAGGTTCCGAAGAAAGATTCCAGAAAGATTTCAAAAACTAACAAAAAAATCCATTTAGGTAACCGAAGGTTAGGTTAGATTAGGTTAGGTTTGATTTGATTTTGTTAAGTTCAGAAGAAACATTCCAGAAATAATCCAAAATCTAGAAAAAAACACCCCTAGGTAACCGAAGGTTAGGTTAGATTAGGTTAGGTTTGATTTTGTTAGGTTCAGAAGAAACATTCCAGTAAAAAATCCAAAATCTAGAAAAAAACACCCTTAGGTAACCGAAGGTTAGGTTAGGTTAGGTTAGGTTTGATTTTGTTAGGGTCCGAAGAAAAATTCCAGAAAGATTTCAAAAACTAACAAAAAAATCCATTTGGGTAACCCACGGTTAGGTTAGATTAGGTTAGGTTTGATTTGATTTTGTTAAGTTCAGAAGAAACATTCCAGAAAGATTTCAAAAACTAACAAAAAAAAACACCCCTAGGTAACCGAAGGTTAGGTTAGATTAGGTTAGGTTTGATTTTGTTAGGTTCAGAAGAAACATTCCAGTAAAAAATCCAAAATCTAGAAAAAAACACCCTTAGGTAACCGAAGGTTAGGTTAGGTTAGGTTAGGTTTGATTTTGTTAGGGTCCGAAGAAAAATTCCAGAAAGATTTCAAAAACTAACAAAAAAATCCATTTGGGTAACCCACGGTTAGGTTAGATGAGGTTAGGTTTGATTTTGTTAGGCTCCGAAGAAACATTCCAGAAAGATTTCAAAAACTAACAAAAAAAAACATTTAGGTAACCGACGGTTCGGTTACATTTACAAACTAATAATTACAATAGTTTAAAAAACTATCATGTTTATCGTATCAAATTCAGCAAACCCTTTCATTTAATACCCATATCATGGGGGTGCATTTCAAATAGCCAAATCGATATCTTTAATGTCCGCCATGTTGGATTTAAGTCACGTGACTATTTTTGTCGTATTCCTGAGAGCAAACCCTTTCATTTGATACTCATATAATGGGTTTTTACCCATTTCCAATAGCCTGTTTGGCATCTTGGGGAAGCCGCCATATTGGTTTTGTAATGACGTTTCTTAGCTTGTCATGTATTGTCATCAAAAGTCAGAGCGTGTGCAAAATTTCATCCTAATCGAAGACCGGAAAGTGGGTCAAATAACGATTCCAAGTTTTTCTTACACATACATAGTTACAAGTGAAGCTAATAATATAAGCGTGTTAAACAATAAATAAAATATTGGGAGATTGCAAGTCCAACAAACTTATTAAGAGTAACGTACAAATTGAATATATATATATATATATATATATATATATATATATATATATATATATATATATATATACTACAGTACATACTACAGTACAAAACAAAATTTGAACCCAAAGGAAATCAAACAATATGAAACAGTCCATAACAACTACTTGACTAAAATAACAAACCAACCGGACAAACTTTATACCCCCTATTACATGTATTTAAGTGTTTATGTTTGTTAAAATACCTACAAACAGTTAAAACAAATATTGTGTTTGTATCGATTTGATACCGTTGCTCTGCATTCATCGAGCAGTGTATGTATGAGACGGATAACCAAAACCTGAATATTAATAATTTTATCGGATAAAATTATCCCAATATACTTATTATTATTATTGTATTGCATTGCATTTCATTAATAAGTACCTCCTATCTACATACATTATGTACCTAATTTATGTTTATTCAATCCGAGGAAATTTTTACACTAACCAACCAACCAACCAAGGAATTTTCAAAAAGAAAAAGGCACATTCAAATTTCTTTAAAACCACTAAATCACACCTCGCCCGCCGTGTACCGTGTACCCCACCCTCCCAGCCCTTCCCCGTGTGGCCATCGTATAAGGGGATATGAAAAAAATATTATGTAATAGTCTATTAATATGGACGCGCCATATATCCACCACATAATAGGTACCCGTGGGTGGGTCAGTTAGCAGGGGCGTGGCATTCCATATAGGCAGTAAAAAAGTGCCTACCTCGTCATTATAATGCCAAATCAATATTACAATATATCTCTATAAACTAAGCTAGAAATTTAAAGCATTTTTATTATCAACTTACATACATTAAGTATTAACGCGCTCAACTAATAAACGAAAATATTAAAAACACTATTGCAATTGCGCCTCATACCTACAATGTCAGTGAAGATATAAACCAGAAAAAATTGAAAATGACGCCCTGTTCATACAAATCGAAAGGTGACAGGACTGACAGGTGATATTCGCATCATATACCCATAAAGTAGGCATACATACATACATACATACATACATACATACATACATACATACTATCAATACTTAAGATTTATTTTGAATTAAGATAGAAACATGGTTATAAATTGATAAATCATGATTTTATTTTAGCTTGGTTATTTATTATATTGACAAACTTTCAGATGTTACTCGTCCACCCTAGTATATTATACTAGTCTAGTAGGCGCGTCGTTGCTATTTCCTGCGCTTTTTAACTATTTAATAAACTAAAATAAATCTTAAACTAATATTATTATGAATGCTGGAAATTCCGTCATTTTATTTTATAATACTTTTAAAATTGTAAGTAGGTCAAGAGAGCTTAAAATTTGGTTTCAAAGTACAGCAAACATTCCTTGAAAAGTTTGCGGCAGCCATTTTTTTTTTTCTTCTATGGAGTTCTTGTTTTGCTTTTCGCTACCTTCCCGCTAGTGTTAGAAATGTAAAAATTTCAAGTAAACATTTGTATTTTGATTGAATGAAAGTGTTTTATGGGTTTGTTTTGCATTGGAAACTATACTGAAATTGCAGTGTTCCTTTCAGTGCTCCATAAAAGTTATGTCGTGTGTGATGTGTGAAGATTCGTTTTGTTTTAAAAGTTTTAACTGTGCGCTGATCCCCTAACTAGCCACTATATGGGTATCAGTTAAATGGCATGTCATTGTAAATTCATCCATTTCCTTGATACTTGTGCGTGTGGTGCTAAACTAAATCGACGCAAAAACAGCTTGTATGCTCCGTTCATAAATTGCACAGAAAAAAAACAAAATAATGAAGTTACTATTTGCTAGTATTTCACTGTCATTTACATATAGCTCTTTACTAGACACAAAATCTGAGAGTATAAAGTAAACATCAGGTTGTGGTAGTAAGTAGTAAGGTACTATACCTACTTCATTGCTCTATAATGTACAATAATATTATAGGTTTTATTTATAATTAAGGCAATGTGCAAACGGATCATTATGGACCCTATTTGGGCGCTGCAAAACAAGTGTTACTATACAATATGAATTAGGAAAACAAAAATATGAAAGAAAAAAAAAAAGAAAAAAAAACATAATCTATGTATTCATCATTGATGCAATAATAGGACTTGGAAATAAGTGATAGTTTCAATGTTTATAGAAAAGTGTTATTGTTACTTTCTTGAGTTAAAATAATCGGATAATTTATTATATACTCTTATTTTATGGACATGTTGAAATGTTCTCAATGAACTTATTTGAAGCCGGCAAGTTGGTATTGTTAGTTTGTTATGATTACGGAGAGAATATTCATTACACGTTTATCTATGTTTAATGTAGGAAATTACCTACTAATTTAATTAATTAATTAATTACTTACTTACTTACTTACTTACTTACTAGTAGTCGTAGGATGTGATTATTATTATTATTATTAATGTTCTTGTTAATTACCTGCGAACAAAGAAATTGCGTAAATGTTAGTATTTGTTTAATAATATGTAATATTTATTTATGTTAAAAAATTAAGAATGCCGAAGAACCATATGCTATTTATTATGTTGTTTACATTTACTTACTGAACATTAAAATTATTTCGTTAGCTAAGAAGAAGAGCAAACACGGCAGATAGGATAGGTAAACTAAAACGAAATTTAAACATTTGTTTAAACATTCAAAAAGAATATTGGCGTTAAATATTTATAAGCTTTTTATTTATGTTGAGTGTAACAGTTTGTGATATGAGCGAGCTAAGGTTGTTTATAAGGGAAATTTCAAGTACGAACGAAACAAACCACATGAAAGTTGTTCCTAACATTGATTCATACAAAATAATATAATGTTATAGTAATGTAATAATATTATTTATGTACGGAGGTAATTTATTAATACCTACACGGTCGCGAAAGTTATTGAAGTTGTTTTTATTTATTTATTTTATTAAAAGTAAATTTAATAAGTAAAAACACATTGTGATTATTATTCAATAAAACTAGTTTTCGCTGCTATTACATGTAACTGCAAAAAAAAAAAAAAAAGTGTACCGGAGAGTTGTTAAAGCAAAAGTAAATATTCCCCCGCGATGCGTTTCAAACAATATAACGATCATTCCATAGATTAAAAGCAAACTTTCCATCGATATGACATTTACAA
>CAWUPE010001073.1:0-5000 GCA_963924145.1 Pyrausta purpuralis | reverse complement strand
CCAACAACGCCGACGGCCGTGAAGCCACCGCGTGTCGGTCCGAAGACCTCACTAAATCATTCAATCGGTAGTAGCGACGGGCGGTGTGTACAAAGGGCAGGGACGTAATCAACGCGAGCTTATGACTCGCGCTTACTAGGAATTCCTCGTTTATGGGGGATAATTGCAAACCCCAATCCCCAGCACGAAGGAGTTTCAACGGGTTGCCCGGGCCTCTAGGCCTGGGAGAACATGCTGATTCCTTCAGTGTAGCGCGCGTGCGGCCCAGGACATCTAAGGGCATCACAGACCTGTTATTGCTCAATCTCGTGCGGCTCGAAGCCGCCGGTCCCTCTAAGAAGAATTTTAATACGTCGCCAGTGAGTTGCGTGACAGAGCCACGCGCACCTAAATGGCGACGCCTATTTAGCAGGCTAGAGTCTCGTTCGTTACCGGAATTAACCAGACAAATCGCTCCACCAACTAAGAACGGCCATGCACCACCACCCACCGAATCAAGAAAGAGCTGTTAATCTGTCAATCCTTCCGGTGTCCGGGCCTGGTGAGATTTCCCGTGTTGAGTCAAATTAAGCCGCAGGCTCCACTCCTGGTGGTGCCCTTCCGTCAATTCCTTTAAGTTTCAGCTTTGCAACCATACTCCCCCCGGAGTCCAAAATCTTTGGTTTCCCGAAAGCTGCCCGCCGAGCCATTGTAATAACGTCGGCGGATCGCTAGATGACATATTTACGGTTAGAACTAGGGCGGTATCTAATCGCCTTCGAACCTCTAACTTTCGTTCTTGATTGATGAAAACACCTTTGGCAAATGCTTTCGCTGATGTTCGTCTTGCGACGATCCAAGAATTTCACCTCTAACGTCGCAATACGAATGCCCCCAGTTATCCCTATTAATCATTACCTCGGAGTTCTGAAAACCAACAAAATAGAACCGAGATCATATTCTATTATTCCATGCACGAAATATTCAAGCAGCATTTTGAGCCCGCTTTGAGCACTCTAATTTGTTCAAAGTAAAGTTGTCGGCCCATCTCGACACTCAATGAAGAGCACCGCGATAGGATTTTGATATTGAACCGACGTTTGACCGTCGGCTCACCGACGATATGCTCCGCAAACGTGTCAGTATCACCGCGGATGCGGTGCACCGACAGCGCGGCGCACAAATGCAACTACGAGCTTTTTAACCGCAACAATTTTAGTATACGCTATTGGAGCTGGAATTACCGCGGCTGCTGGCACCAGACTTGCCCTCCAATTGTTCCTCGTTAAAATATTTAAAGTGTACTCATTCCGATTACGAGGCCTCGTAAGAGTCCCGTATCGTTATTTTTCGTCACTACCTCCCCGTGCCGGGAGTGGGTAATTTGCGCGCCTGCTGCCTTCCTTGGATGTGGTAGCCGTTTCTCAGGCTCCCTCTCCGGAATCGAACCCTGATTCCCCGTTACCCGTGACAACCATGGTAGTCGCAGAAACTACCATCGAAAGTTGATAAGGCAGACATTTGAAAGATGCGTCGCCGGTACTGGACCGTGCGATCGGCAAAAGTTATCCAGATTCATCAAAATTAACGACTTCGAACGCGAGGCCCTCCGTCGATTGGTTTTGATCTAATAAAAGCACTCATCCCATCACTGGTCAGAGTTCTGATTGCATGTATTAGCTCTAGAATTACCACAGTTATCCAAGTAACTGAGTAAGATCTAAGGAACCAAAACTGATATATTGAGCCATTCGCGGTATCGCCTTAATACGGCTTGCACTGAGACATGCATGGCTTAATCTTTGAGACAAGCATATAACTACTGGCAGGATCAACCAGGGAGCTTACACATGATAAAAGTAGAAAAAAAAAACACGCGACGCGTGTTCATCTCTCTACTCTGTTCTGTGTCTTGCGCCCGATTCGACGTTTTACCGTCGGATATCGAGGCGTGACTATATTGGTCATAATATATCGGTGTGTCGCACGCTGTACGCGATCTGTGTCGTCTCCGATCAGATCGCGAACAAGGGCACTTAGCGCTCCAAATGAAGGAGGCGCCCACACTGAAGGTTCGCACAGATCACTTTTCACTTTTATGTAAAAAAACTCTTCCAACTGACGTTTTGTACACATTAGCGACAAACAGCCCGGAGCAAGAGAGATCCCGAACCAGACCAGAAAAATATGTATGACGCTCCTCCGTCAGTGTTGTTGAAAATTGACGAGGACGCATAACCGTCCATCGGCGCTTTTCAGACACAACACTGATAGAATTGCATCGGACCAAAGTGTTACACACATACGCATGGAACACAATATAGGCCTTGAGTGAGACCGTTTCTACGAAATCCATATATACAATAACGGATCCGTCGATCTACAAAGTTTAACAATGCCAGCGCCGCCGCGACTCTACCGCGCTCACACGCACATTTTACTTTCGAGAGACTATTAAAATATAAATATTTTACAAGTCCCCAAAACAAGTGGTGCGACACGCCCGAAGAGGACGACGATGCCAGCTAGAGTACTCAACGAACGGCGGTTAAACGGAAGGGCGCGCGCGCGCATCTGCGCGCGCGCGCGCACACGCGCCCTTCCCGCCGCTCTTTGCCTTTCCTCCGAACGACACTTTCGCTGTCGTGCGCACGCGCAATGCGCGCCCACAGCGCCGCGGAGTGTGTTTGCACGCCCCTCTCGCCACGGATTGATACTAACAAACGCGTTGCTGCGCTCTTCGTTTCAATTCTGTCACGAGTGGACAAGCGACCGACTCCAATGTCGAAAAATTCTGAACGCGCAATATCGTGCGCGCGACGCGGCGGGTGTAAAATAAGTTATTTTTTGGAATGGGAAAAAAAACCGATGGTTAGGTTAGGTTAGGTTATGTTAGGTTAGAGAGATACCAAAAACTTAAAAAAAAAAAACCTTATGTTAGGTTAGATGAGGTTAGGTTTGATTTTGTTAGGTTCCGAAGAAAGATTCCAGGAAAGATTTCAAAAACTACCAAAAAAAATCCATTTAGGTATCCCACGGTTAGGTTAGATTAGGTTAGGTTTGATTTTGTTAGGTTCAGAAGGAACATTCCAGAAATAATCCAAAATCTTTAAAAAAAACACCCTTAGGTAACCGAAGGTTAGGTTAGATTAGGTTAGGTTTGATTTTGTTAGGTTCAGAAGAAACATTCCAGAAATAATCCAAAATCTTAAAAAAAAAACACCCTTAGGTAACCGAAGGTTAGGTTAGATTTTAGGTTAGGTTTCATTTTGTTAGGTTCAGATGAAAGATTCCAGAAAGATTTCAAAAACTAACAAAAAAATCCATTTAGGTAACCGAAGGTTAGGTTAGATTAGGTTAGGTTTGATTTGATTTTGTTAAGTTCAGAAGAAAACATTCCAGAAATAATCCAAAATCTAGAAAAAAAACACCCCTAGGTAACCGAAGGTTAGGTTAGATTAGGTTAGGTTTGATTTTGTTAGGTTCAGAAGAAAACATTCCAGAAATAATCCAAAATCTTAAAAAAAAAACACCCTTAGGGTAACCGAAGGTTAGGTTAGATTAGGTTAAGTTTGATTTTTGTTAGTTCCGAAGAAAGATTCCAGAAAGATTTCAAAAACTAACAAAAAAATCCATTTAGGTAACCGAAGGTTAGGTTAAGATTAGGTTAGGTTTGATATGATTTTGTTAAGTTCAGAAGAAACATTCCAGAAATAATCCAAAATCTAGAAAAAAAACACCCCTAGGTAACCGAAGGTTAGGTTAGATTAGGTTAGGTTTGATTTTGTTAGGTTCAGAAGAAACATTCCAGAAATAATCCACAAATCTAAAAAAAAAAACACCCTTAGGTAACCGAAGGTTAGGTTAGATTAGGTTAAGTTTGATTTTGTTAGGTTCCGAAGAAAGATTCCAGAAAGATTTCAAAAACTAACAAAAAAATCCATTTAGGTAACCGAAGGTTAGGTTAGATTAGGTTAGGTTTGATTTGATTTTGTTAAGTTCAGAAGAAACATTCCAGAAATAATCCAAAATCTAGAAAAAAAACACCCCTAGGTAACGAAGGTTAGGTTAGATTAGGTTAGGTTTGATTTTGTTAGGTTCAGAAGAAACATTCCAGTAAAAAATCCAAAATCTAGAAAAAAACACCCTTAGGTAACCGAAGGTTAGGTTAGGTTAGGTTAGGTTTGATTTTGTTAGGGTCCGAAGAAAAATTCCAGAAAGATTTCAAAAAAACTAACAAAAAAATCCATTTGGGTAACCCACGGTTAGGTTAGATTAGGTTAGGTTTGATTTGATTTTGTTAAGTTCAGAAGAAACATTCCAGAAAGATTTCAAAAACTAACAAAAAAAAAAACACCCCTAGGTAACCGAAGGTTAGGTTAGATTAGGTTAGGTTTGATTTTGTTAGGTTCAGAAGAAACATTCCAGTAAAAAATCCAAAATCTAGAAAAAAACACCCTTAGGTAAACCGAAGGTTAGGTTAGGTTAGGTTAGGTTTGATTTTGTTAGGGTCCGAAGAAAAATTCCAGAAAGATTTCAAAAACTAACAAAAAAATCCATTTGGGTAACCCACGGTTAGGTTAGATGAGGTTAGGTTTGATTTTGTTAGGCTCCGAAGAAACATTCCAGAAAGATTTCAAAAACTAACAAAAAAAAACATTTAGGTAACCGACGGTTCGGTTACATTTACAAACTAATAATTACAATAGTTTAAAAAAACTATCATGTTTATCGTATCAAATTCAGCAAACCCCTTTCATTTAATACCCATATTCATGGGGGTGCATTTTCAAATAGCCAAATCGATATCTTTAATGTCCGCCATGTTGATTTAAGTCACGTGACTATTTTTGTCGTATTCCTGAGAGCAAACCCTTTCATTTGATACTCATATAATGGGTTTTTACCCATTTTCCAATAGCCTGTTTGGCATCTTGGGGAAGCCGCCATATTGGTTTTTGTAATGACGTTTCTTAGCTTGTCATGGTATTGTCATCAAAAGTCAGAGCGTGTGCCAAAAT
>CAWUPE010001072.1:0-23231 GCA_963924145.1 Pyrausta purpuralis | reverse complement strand
TTTTTGTTTCTAAATTATAGTGTCCGTTATTTATAGTACACCTACGTTGTTTTCAGCGCGCGCCGACGTATAGTTTTCGAGTTAGAAATTTTCAAAAGTACATTTCATACAAAAATTTCAGTTTTTCAGGTCTACTGAAAACTTCTGTTCGACCACCGTGTGTGTTTTGTTGTGTGTATTGTGCGCCTAGCCGAGACCTATCCGCTGACACCCCGTTTGCGCCCCTAACAACAACCGAAGGGCGGAAATTCGCGAAATTTAGGTATATTATTAACCGTACCGAGGTATAAAGGCAGGCCACTGTTTTCGAACAAGACATACATTTTCACTACTGAAAGCTGAAATATTAGCACTTCTTGCGCTTCTATAAAATTTTATTTGTTGGTTTATATTTATTTACGTTAAAAGAAGCGACTAAAAGCATATATTTACATATAATTTTGACATTTTTTACATATTTTCGAATTCTTCATACAAATTTTGATCGAAATTTTTCTAAGTGTTTTTGCGTGATCAGATTTTCAAAATTTTTTGTTTCTAAATTATAGTGTCCGTTATTTATAGTACACCTACGTTGTTTTCAGCGCGCGCCGACGTATAGTTTTCGAGTTAGAAATTTTCAAAAGTACATTTCATACAAAAATTTCAGTTTTTCAGGTCTACTGAAAACTTCTGTTCGACCACCGTGTGTGTTTTGTTGTGTGTATTGTGCGCCTAGCCGAGACCTATCCGCTGACACCCCGTTTGCGCCCCTAACAACAACCGAAGGGCGGAAATTCGCGAAATTTAGGTATATTATTAACCGTACCGAGGTATAAAGGCAGGCCACTGTTTTCGAACAAGACATACATTTTCACTACTGAAAGCTGAAATATTAGCACTTCTTGCGCTTCTATAAAATTTTATTTGTTGGTTTATATTTATTTACGTTAAAAGAAGCGACTAAAAGCATATATTTACATATAATTTTGACATTTTTTACATATTTTCGAATTCTTCATACAAATTTTGATCGAAATTTTTCTAAGTGTTTTTGCGTGATCAGATTTTCAAAATTTTTTGTTTCTAAATTATAGTGTCCGTTATTTATAGTACACCTACGTTGTTTTCAGCGCGCGCCGACGTATAGTTTTCGAGTTAGAAATTTTCAAAAGTACATTTCATACAAAAATTTCAGTTTTTCAGGTCTACTGAAAACTTCTGTTCGACCACCGTGTGTGTTTTGTTGTGTGTATTGTGCGCCTAGCCGAGACCTATCCGCTGACACCCCGTTTGCGCCCCTAACAACAACCGAAGGGCGGAAATTCGCGAAATTTAGGTATATTATTAACCGTACCGAGGTATAAAGGCAGGCCACTGTTTTCGAACAAGACATACATTTTCACTACTGAAAGCTGAAATATTAGCACTTCTTGCGCTTCTATAAAATTTTATTTGTTGGTTTATATTTATTTACGTTAAAAGAAGCGACTAAAAGCATATATTTACATATAATTTTGACATTTTTTACATATTTTCGAATTCTTCATACAAATTTTGATCGAAATTTTTCTAAGTGTTTTTGCGTGATCAGATTTTCAAAATTTTTTGTTTCTAAATTATAGTGTCCGTTATTTATAGTACACCTACGTTGTTTTCAGCGCGCGCCGACGTATAGTTTTCGAGTTAGAAATTTTCAAAAGTACATTTCATACAAAAATTTCAGTTTTTCAGGTCTACTGAAAACTTCTGTTCGACCACCGTGTGTGTTTTGTTGTGGTGTATTGTGCGCCTAGCCGAGACCTATCCGCTGACACCCCGTTTGCGCCCCTAACAACAACCGAAGGGCGGAAATTCGCGAAATTTAGGTATATTATTAACCGTACCGAGGTATAAAGGCAGGCCACTGTTTTCGAACAAGACATACATTTTCACTACTGAAAGCTGAAATATTAGCACTTCTTGCGCTTCTATAAAATTTTATTTGTTGGTTTATATTTATTTACGTTAAAAGAAGCGACTAAAAGCATATATTTACATATAATTTTGACATTTTTTACATATTTTCGAATTCTTCATACAAATTTTGATCGAAATTTTTCTAAGTGTTTTTGCGTGATCAGATTTTCAAAATTTTTTGTTTCTAAATTATAGTGTCCGTTATTTATAGTACACCTACGTTGTTTTCAGCGCGCGCCGACGTATAGTTTTCGAGTTAGAAATTTTCAAAAGTACATTTCATACAAAAATTTCAGTTTTTCAGGTCTACTGAAAACTTCTGTTCGACCACCGTGTGTGTTTTGTTGTGTGTATTGTGCGCCTAGCCGAGACCTATCCGCTGACACCCCCGTTTGCGCCCCTAACAACAACCGAAGGGCGGAAATTCGCGAAATTTAGGTATATTATTAACCGTACCGAGGTATAAAGGCAGGCCACTGTTTTCGAACAAGACATACATTTTCACTACTGAAAGCTGAAATATTAGCACTTCTTGCGCTTCTATAAAATTTTATTTGTTGGTTTATATTTATTTACGTTAAAAGAAGCGACTAAAAGCATATATTTACATATAATTTTGACATTTTTTACATATTTTCGAATTCTTCATACAAATTTTGATCGAAATTTTTCTAAGTGTTTTTGCGTGATCAGATTTTCAAAATTTTTTGTTTCTAAATTATAGTGTCCGTTATTTATAGTACACCTACGTTGTTTTCAGCGCGCGCCGACGTATAGTTTTCGAGTTAGAAATTTTCAAAAGTACATTTCATACAAAAATTTCAGTTTTTCAGGTCTACTGAAAACTTCTGTTCGACCACCGTGTGTGTTTTGTTGTGTGTATTGTGCGCCTAGCCGAGACCTATCCGCTGACACCCCGTTTGCGCCCCTAACAACAACCGAAGGGCGGAAATTCGCGAAATTTAGGTATATTATTAACCGTACCGAGGTATAAAGGCAGGCCACTGTTTTCGAACAAGACATACATTTTCACTACTGAAAGCTGAAATATTAGCACTTCTTGCGCTTCTATAAAATTTTATTTGTTGGTTTATATTTATTTACGTTAAAAGAAGCGACTAAAAGCATATATTTACATATAATTTTGACATTTTTTACATATTTTCGAATTCTTCATACAAATTTTGATCGAAATTTTTCTAAGTGTTTTTGCGTGATCAGATTTTCAAAATTTTTTGTTTCTAAATTATAGTGTCCGTTATTTATAGTACACCTACGTTGTTTTCAGCGCGCGCCGACGTATAGTTTTCGAGTTAGAAATTTTCAAAAGTACATTTCATACAAAAAATTCAGTTTTTCAGGTCTACTGAAAACTTCTGTTCGACCACCGTGTGTGTTTTGTTGTGTGTATTGTGCGCCTAGCCGAGACCTATCCGCTGACACCCCGTTTGCGCCCCTAACAACAACCGAAGGGCGGAAATTCGCGAAATTTAGGTATATTATTAACCGTACCGAGGTATAAAGGCAGGCCACTGTTTTCGAACAAGACATACATTTTCACTACTGAAAGCTGAAATATTAGCACTTCTTGCGCTTCTATAAAATTTTATTTGTTGGTTTATATTTATTTACGTTAAAAGAAGCGACTAAAAGCATATATTTACATATAATTTTGACATTTTTTACATATTTTCGAATTCTTCATACAAATTTTGATCGAAATTTTTCTAAGTGTTTTTGCGTGATCAGATTTTCAAAATTTTTTGTTTCTAAATTATAGTGTCCGTTATTTATAGTACACCTACGTTGTTTTCAGCGCGCGCCGACGTATAGTTTTCGAGTTAGAAATTTTCAAAAGTACATTTCATACAAAAAATTCAGTTTTTCAGGTCTACTGAAAACTTCTGTTCGACCACCGTGTGTGTTTTGTTGTGTGTATTGTGCGCCTAGCCGAGACCTATCCGCTGACACCCCGTTTGCGCCCCTAACAACAACCGAAGGGCGGAAATTCGCGAAATTTAGGTATATTATTAACCGTACCGAGGTATAAAGGCAGGCCACTGTTTTCGAACAAGACATACATTTTCACTACTGAAAGCTGAAATATTAGCACTTCTTGCGCTTCTATAAAATTTTATTTGTTGGTTTATATTTATTTACGTTAAAAGAAGCGACTAAAAGCATATATTTACATATAATTTTGACATTTTTTACATATTTTCGAATTCTTCATACAAATTTTGATCGAAATTTTTCTAAGTGTTTTTGCGTGATCAGATTTTCAAAATTTTTTGTTTCTAAATTATAGTGTCCGTTATTTATAGTACACCTACGTTGTTTTCAGCGCGCGCCGACGTATAGTTTTCGAGTTAGAAATTTTCAAAAGTACATTTCATACAAAAATTTCAGTTTTTCAGGTCTACTGAAAACTTCTGTTCGACCACCGTGTGTGTTTTGTTGTGTGTATTGTGCGCCTAGCCGAGACCTATCCGCTGACACCCCGTTTGCGCCCCTAACAACAACCGAAGGGCGGAAATTCGCGAAATTTAGGTATATTATTAACCGTACCGAGGTATAAAGGCAGGCCACTGTTTTCGAACAAGACATACATTTTCACTACTGAAAGCTGAAATATTAGCACTTCTTGCGCTTCTATAAAATTTTATTTGTTGGTTTATATTTATTTACGTTAAAAGAAGCGACTAAAAGCATATATTTACATATAATTTTGACATTTTTTACATATTTTCGAATTCTTCATACAAATTTTGATCGAAATTTTTCTAAGTGTTTTTGCGTGATCAGATTTTCAAAATTTTTTGTTTCTAAATTATAGTGTCCGTTATTTATAGTACACCTACGTTGTTTTCAGCGCGCGCCGACGTATAGTTTTCGAGTTAGAAATTTTCAAAAGTACATTTCATACAAAAATTTCAGTTTTTCAGGTCTACTGAAAACTTCTGTTCGACCACCGTGTGTGTTTTGTTGTGTGTATTGTGCGCCTAGCCGAGACCTATCCGCTGACACCCCGTTTGCGCCCCTAACAACAACCGAAGGGCGGAAATTCGCGAAATTTAGGTATATTATTAACCGTACCGAGGTATAAAGGCAGGCCACTGTTTTCGAACAAGACATACATTTTCACTACTGAAAGCTGAAATATTAGCACTTCTTGCGCTTCTATAAAATTTTATTTGTTGGTTTATATTTATTTACGTTAAAAGAAGCGACTAAAAGCATATATTTACATATAATTTTGACATTTTTTACATATTTTCGAATTCTTCATACAAATTTTGATCGAAATTTTTCTAAGTGTTTTTGCGTGATCAGATTTTCAAAATTTTTTGTTTCTAAATTATAGTGTCCGTTATTTATAGTACACCTACGTTGTTTTCAGCGCGCGCCGACGTATAGTTTTCGAGTTAGAAATTTTCAAAAGTACATTTCATACAAAAATTTCAGTTTTTCAGGTCTACTGAAAACTTCTGTTCGACCACCGTGTGTGTTTTGTTGTGTGTATTGTGCGCCTAGCCGAGACCTATCCGCTGACACCCCGTTTGCGCCCCTAACAACAACCGAAGGGCGGAAATTCGCGAAATTTAGGTATATTATTAACCGTACCGAGGTATAAAGGCAGGCCACTGTTTTCGAACAAGACATACATTTTCACTACTGAAAGCTGAAATATTAGCACTTCTTGCGCTTCTATAAAATTTTATTTGTTGGTTTATATTTATTTACGTTAAAAGAAGCGACTAAAAGCATATATTTACATATAATTTTGACATTTTTTACATATTTTCGAATTCTTCATACAAATTTTGATCGAAATTTTTCTAAGTGTTTTTGCGTGATCAGATTTTCAAAATTTTTTGTTTCTAAATTATAGTGTCCGTTATTTATAGTACACCTACGTTGTTTTCAGCGCGCGCCGACGTATAGTTTTCGAGTTAGAAATTTTCAAAAGTACATTTCATACAAAAATTTCAGTTTTTCAGGTCTACTGAAAACTTCTGTTCGACCACCGTGTGTGTTTTGTTGTGTGTATTGTGCGCCTAGCCGAGACCTATCCGCTGACACCCCGTTTGCGCCCCTAACAACAACCGAAGGGCGGAAATTCGCGAAATTTAGGTATATTATTAACCGTACCGAGGTATAAAGGCAGGCCACTGTTTTCGAACAAGACATACATTTTCACTACTGAAAGCTGAAATATTAGCACTTCTTGCGCTTCTTTAAAATTTTATTTGTTGGTTTATATTTATTTACGTTAAAAGAAGCGACTAAAAGCATATATTTACATATAATTTTGACATTTTTTACATATTTTCGAATTCTTCATACAAATTTTGATCGAAATTTTTCTAAGTGTTTTTGCGTGATCAGATTTTCAAAATTTTTTGTTTCTAAATTATAGTGTCCGTTATTTATAGTACACCTACGTTGTTTTCAGCGCGCGCCGACGTATAGTTTTCGAGTTAGAAATTTTCAAAAGTACATTTCATACAAAAATTTCAGTTTTTCAGGTCTACTGAAAACTTCTGTTCGACCACCGTGTGTGTTTTGTTGTGTGTATTGTGCGCCTAGCCGAGACCTATCCGCTGACACCCCGTTTGCGCCCCTAACAACAACCGAAGGGCGGAAATTCGCGAAATTTAGGTATATTATTAACCGTACCGAGGTATAAAGGCAGGCCACTGTTTTCGAACAAGACATACATTTTCACTACTGAAAGCTGAAATATTAGCACTTCTTGCGCTTCTATAAAATTTTATTTGTTGGTTTATATTTATTTACGTTAAAAGAAGCGACTAAAAGCATATATTTACATATAATTTTGACATTTTTTACATATTTTCGAATTCTTCATACAAATTTTGATCGAAATTTTTCTAAGTGTTTTTGCGTGATCAGATTTTCAAAATTTTTTGTTTCTAAATTATAGTGTCCGTTATTTATAGTACACCTACGTTGTTTTCAGCGCGCGCCGACGTATAGTTTTCGAGTTAGAAATTTTCAAAAGTACATTTCATACAAAAATTTCAGTTTTTCAGGTCTACTGAAAACTTCTGTTCGACCACCGTGTGTGTTTTGTTGTGTGTATTGTGCGCCTAGCCGAGACCTATCCGCTGACACCCCGTTTGCGCCCCTAACAACAACCGAAGGGCGGAAATTCGCGAAATTTAGGTATATTATTAACCGTACCGAGGTATAAAGGCAGGCCACTGTTTTCGAACAAGACATACATTTTCACTACTGAAAGCTGAAATATTAGCACTTCTTGCGCTTCTATAAAATTTTATTTGTTGGTTTATATTTATTTACGTTAAAAGAAGCGACTAAAAGCATATATTTACATATAATTTTGACATTTTTTACATATTTTCGAATTCTTCATACAAATTTTGATCGAAATTTTTCTAAGTGTTTTTGCGTGATCAGATTTTCAAAATTTTTTGTTTCTAAATTATAGTGTCCGTTATTTATAGTACACCTACGTTGTTTTCAGCGCGCGCCGACGTATAGTTTTCGAGTTAGAAATTTTCAAAAGTACATTTCATACAAAAATTTCAGTTTTTCAGGTCTACTGAAAACTTCTGTTCGACCACCGTGTGTGTTTTGTTGTGTGTATTGTGCGCCTAGCCGAGACCTATCCGCTGACACCCCGTTTGCGCCCCTAACAACAACCGAAGGGCGGAAATTCGCGAAATTTAGGTATATTATTAACCGTACCGAGGTATAAAGGCAGGCCACTGTTTTCGAACAAGACATACATTTTCACTACTGAAAGCTGAAATATTAGCACTTCTTGCGCTTCTATAAAATTTTATTTGTTGGTTTATATTTATTTACGTTAAAAGAAGCGACTAAAAGCATATATTTACATATAATTTTGTCATTTTTTACATATTTTCGAATTCTTCATACAAATTTTGATCGAAATTTTTCTAAGTGTTTTTGCGTGATCAGATTTTCAAAATTTTTTGTTTCTAAATTATAGTGTCCGTTATTTATAGTACACCTACGTTGTTTTCAGCGCGCGCCGACGTATAGTTTTCGAGTTAGAAATTTTCAAAAGTACATTTCATACAAAAATTTCAGTTTTTCAGGTCTACTGAAAACTTCTGTTCGACCACCGTGTGTGTTTTGTTGTGTGTATTGTGCGCCTAGCCGAGACCTATCCGCTGACACCCCGTTTGCGCCCCTAACAACAACCGAAGGGCGGAAATTCGCGAAATTTAGGTATATTATTAACCGTACCGAGGTATAAAGGCAGGCCACTGTTTTCGAACAAGACATACATTTTCACTACTGAAAGCTGAAATATTAGCACTTCTTGCGCTTCTTTAAAATTTTATTTGTTGGTTTATATTTATTTACGTTAAAAGAAGCGACTAAAAGCATATATTTACATATAATTTTGACATTTTTTACATATTTTCGAATTCTTCATACAAATTTTGATCGAAATTTTTCTAAGTGTTTTTGCGTGATCAGATTTTCAAAATTTTTTGTTTCTAAATTATAGTGTCCGTTATTTATAGTACACCTACGTTGTTTTCAGCGCGCGCCGACGTATAGTTTTCGAGTTAGAAATTTTCAAAAGTACATTTCATACAAAAATTTCAGTTTTTCAGGTCTACTGAAAACTTCTGTTCGACCACCGTGTGTGTTTTGTTGTGTGTATTGTGCGCCTAGCCGAGACCTATCCGCTGACACCCCGTTTGCGCCCCTAACAACAACCGAAGGGCGGAAATTCGCGAAATTTAGGTATATTATTAACCGTACCGAGGTATAAAGGCAGGCCACTGTTTTCGAACAAGACATACATTTTCACTACTGAAAGCTGAAATATTAGCACTTCTTGCGCTTCTTTAAAATTTTATTTGTTGGTTTATATTTATTTACGTTAAAAGAAGCGACTAAAAGCATATATTTACATATAATTTTGACATTTTTTACATATTTTCGAATTCTTCATACAAATTTTGATCGAAATTTTTCTAAGTGTTTTTGCGTGATCAGATTTTCAAAATTTTTTGTTTCTAAATTATAGTGTCCGTTATTTATAGTACACCTACGTTGTTTTCAGCGCGCGCCGACGTATAGTTTTCGAGTTAGAAATTTTCAAAAGTACATTTCATACAAAAATTTCAGTTTTTCAGGTCTACTGAAAACTTCTGTTCGACCACCGTGTGTGTTTTGTTGTGTGTATTGTGCGCCTAGCCGAGACCTATCCGCTGACACCCCGTTTGCGCCCCTAACAACAACCGAAGGGCGGAAATTCGCGAAATTTAGGTATATTATTAACCGTACCGAGGTATAAAGGCAGGCCACTGTTTTCGAACAAGACATACATTTTCACTACTGAAAGCTGAAATATTAGCACTTCTTGCGCTTCTATAAAATTTTATTTGTTGGTTTATATTTATTTACGTTAAAAGAAGCGACTAAAAGCATATATTTACATATAATTTTGACATTTTTTACATATTTTCGAATTCTTCATACAAATTTTGATCGAAATTTTTCTAAGTGTTTTTGCGTGATCAGATTTTCAAAATTTTTTGTTTCTAAATTATAGTGTCCGTTATTTATAGTACACCTACGTTGTTTTCAGCGCGCGCCGACGTATAGTTTTCGAGTTAGAAATTTTCAAAAGTACATTTCATACAAAAATTTCAGTTTTTCAGGTCTACTGAAAACTTCTGTTCGACCACCGTGTGTGTTTTGTTGTGTGTATTGTGCGCCTAGCCGAGACCTATCCGCTGACACCCCGTTTGCGCCCCTAACAACAACCGAAGGGCGGAAATTCGCGAAATTTAGGTATATTATTAACCGTACCGAGGTATAAAGGCAGGCCACTGTTTTCGAACAAGACATACATTTTCACTACTGAAAGCTGAAATATTAGCACTTCTTGCGCTTCTATAAAATTTTATTTGTTGGTTTATATTTATTTACGTTAAAAGAAGCGACTAAAAGCATATATTTACATATAATTTTGACATTTTTTACATATTTTCGAATTCTTCATACAAATTTTGATCGAAATTTTTCTAAGTGTTTTTGCGTGATCAGATTTTCAAAATTTTTTGTTTCTAAATTATAGTGTCCGTTATTTATAGTACACCTACGTTGTTTTCAGCGCGCGCCGACGTATAGTTTTCGAGTTAGAAATTTTCAAAAGTACATTTCATACAAAAATTTCAGTTTTTCAGGTCTACTGAAAACTTCTGTTCGACCACCGTGTGTGTTTTGTTGTGTGTATTGTGCGCCTAGCCGAGACCTATCCGCTGACACCCCGTTTGCGCCCCTAACAACAACCGAAGGGCGGAAATTCGCGAAATTTAGGTATATTATTAACCGTACCGAGGTATAAAGGCAGGCCACTGTTTTCGAACAAGACATACATTTTCACTACTGAAAGCTGAAATATTAGCACTTCTTGCGCTTCTATAAAATTTTATTTGTTGGTTTATATTTATTTACGTTAAAAGAAGCGACTAAAAGCATATATTTACATATAATTTTGACATTTTTTACATATTTTCGAATTCTTCATACAAATTTTGATCGAAATTTTTCTAAGTGTTTTTGCGTGATCAGATTTTCAAAATTTTTTGTTTCTAAATTATAGTGTCCGTTATTTATAGTACACCTACGTTGTTTTCAGCGCGCGCCGACGTATAGTTTTCGAGTTAGAAATTTTCAAAAGTACATTTCATACAAAAATTTCAGTTTTTCAGGTCTACTGAAAACTTCTGTTCGACCACCGTGTGTGTTTTGTTGTGTGTATTGTGCGCCTAGCCGAGACCTATCCGCTGACACCCCGTTTGCGCCCCTAACAACAACCGAAGGGCGGAAATTCGCGAAATTTAGGTATATTATTAACCGTACCGAGGTATAAAGGCAGGCCACTGTTTTCGAACAAGACATACATTTTCACTACTGAAAGCTGAAATATTAGCACTTCTTGCGCTTCTATAAAATTTTATTTGTTGGTTTATATTTATTTACGTTAAAAGAAGCGACTAAAAGCATATATTTACATATAATTTTGACATTTTTTACATATTTTCGAATTCTTCATACAAATTTTGATCGAAATTTTTCTAAGTGTTTTTGCGTGATCAGATTTTCAAAATTTTTTGTTTCTAAATTATAGTGTCCGTTATTTATAGTACACCTACGTTGTTTTCAGCGCGCGCCGACGTATAGTTTTCGAGTTAGAAATTTTCAAAAGTACATTTCATACAAAAATTTCAGTTTTTCAGGTCTACTGAAAACTTCTGTTCGACCACCGTGTGTGTTTTGTTGTGTGTATTGTGCGCCTAGCCGAGACCTATCCGCTGACACCCCGTTTGCGCCCCTAACAACAACCGAAGGGCGGAAATTCGCGAAATTTAGGTATATTATTAACCGTACCGAGGTATAAAGGCAGGCCACTGTTTTCGAACAAGACATACATTTTCACTACTGAAAGCTGAAATATTAGCACTTCTTGCGCTTCTATAAAATTTTATTTGTTGGTTTATATTTATTTACGTTAAAAGAAGCGACTAAAAGCATATATTTACATATAATTTTGACATTTTTTACATATTTTCGAATTCTTCATACAAATTTTGATCGAAATTTTTCTAAGTGTTTTTGCGTGATCAGATTTTCAAAATTTTTTGTTTCTAAATTATAGTGTCCGTTATTTATAGTACACCTACGTTGTTTTCAGCGCGCGCCGACGTATAGTTTTCGAGTTAGAAATTTTCAAAAGTACATTTCATACAAAAATTTCAGTTTTTCAGGTCTACTGAAAACTTCTGTTCGACCACCGTGTGTGTTTTGTTGTGTGTATTGTGCGCCTAGCCGAGACCTATCCGCTGACACCCCGTTTGCGCCCCTAACAACAACCGAAGGGCGGAAATTCGCGAAATTTAGGTATATTATTAACCGTACCGAGGTATAAAGGCAGGCCACTGTTTTCGAACAAGACATACATTTTCACTACTGAAAGCTGAAATATTAGCACTTCTTGCGCTTCTATAAAATTTTATTTGTTGGTTTATATTTATTTACGTTAAAAGAAGCGACTAAAAGCATATATTTACATATAATTTTGACATTTTTTACATATTTTCGAATTCTTCATACAAATTTTGATCGAAATTTTTCTAAGTGTTTTTGCGTGATCAGATTTTCAAAATTTTTTGTTTCTAAATTATAGTGTCCGTTATTTATAGTACACCTACGTTGTTTTCAGCGCGCGCCGACGTATAGTTTTCGAGTTAGAAATTTTCAAAAGTACATTTCATACAAAAATTTCAGTTTTTCAGGTCTACTGAAAACTTCTGTTCGACCACCGTGTGTGTTTTGTTGTGTGTATTGTGCGCCTAGCCGAGACCTATCCGCTGACACCCCGTTTGCGCCCCTAACAACAACCGAAGGGCGGAAATTCGCGAAATTTAGGTATATTATTAACCGTACCGAGGTATAAAGGCAGGCCACTGTTTTCGAACAAGACATACATTTTCACTACTGAAAGCTGAAATATTAGCACTTCTTGCGCTTCTATAAAATTTTATTTGTTGGTTTATATTTATTTACGTTAAAAGAAGCGACTAAAAGCATATATTTACATATAATTTTGACATTTTTTACATATTTTCGAATTCTTCATACAAATTTTGATCGAAATTTTTCTAAGTGTTTTTGCGTGATCAGATTTTCAAAATTTTTTGTTTCTAAATTATAGTGTCCGTTATTTATAGTACACCTACGTTGTTTTCAGCGCGCGCCGACGTATAGTTTTCGAGTTAGAAATTTTCAAAAGTACATTTCATACAAAAATTTCAGTTTTTCAGGTCTACTGAAAACTTCTGTTCGACCACCGTGTGTGTTTTGTTGTGTGTATTGTGCGCCTAGCCGAGACCTATCCGCTGACACCCCGTTTGCGCCCCTAACAACAACCGAAGGGCGGAAATTCGCGAAATTTAGGTATATTATTAACCGTACCGAGGTATAAAGGCAGGCCACTGTTTTCGAACAAGACATACATTTTCACTACTGAAAGCTGAAATATTAGCACTTCTTGCGCTTCTATAAAATTTTATTTGTTGGTTTATATTTATTTACGTTAAAAGAAGCGACTAAAAGCATATATTTACATATAATTTTGACATTTTTTACATATTTTCGAATTCTTCATACAAATTTTGATCGAAATTTTTCTAAGTGTTTTTGCGTGATCAGATTTTCAAAATTTTTTGTTTCTAAATTATAGTGTCCGTTATTTATAGTACACCTACGTTGTTTTCAGCGCGCGCCGACGTATAGTTTTCGAGTTAGAAATTTTCAAAAGTACATTTCATACAAAAATTTCAGTTTTTCAGGTCTACTGAAAACTTCTGTTCGACCACCGTGTGTGTTTTGTTGTGTGTATTGTGCGCCTAGCCGAGACCTATCCGCTGACACCCCGTTTGCGCCCCTAACAACAACCGAAGGGCGGAAATTCGCGAAATTTAGGTATATTATTAACCGTACCGAGGTATAAAGGCAGGCCACTGTTTTCGAACAAGACATACATTTTCACTACTGAAAGCTGAAATATTAGCACTTCTTGCGCTTCTATAAAATTTTATTTGTTGGTTTATATTTATTTACGTTAAAAGAAGCGACTAAAAGCATATATTTACATATAATTTTGACATTTTTTACATATTTTCGAATTCTTCATACAAATTTTGATCGAAATTTTTCTAAGTGTTTTTGCGTGATCAGATTTTCAAAATTTTTTGTTTCTAAATTATAGTGTCCGTTATTTATAGTACACCTACGTTGTTTTCAGCGCGCGCCGACGTATAGTTTTCGAGTTAGAAATTTTCAAAAGTACATTTCATACAAAAATTTCAGTTTTTCAGGTCTACTGAAAACTTCTGTTCGACCACCGTGTGTGTTTTGTTGTGTGTATTGTGCGCCTAGCCGAGACCTATCCGCTGACACCCCGTTTGCGCCCCTAACAACAACCGAAGGGCGGAAATTCGCGAAATTTAGGTATATTATTAACCGTACCGAGGTATAAAGGCAGGCCACTGTTTTCGAACAAGACATACATTTTCACTACTGAAAGCTGAAATATTAGCACTTCTTGCGCTTCTATAAAATTTTATTTGTTGGTTTATATTTATTTACGTTAAAAGAAGCGACTAAAAGCATATATTTACATATAATTTTGACATTTTTTACATATTTTCGAATTCTTCATACAAATTTTGATCGAAATTTTTCTAAGTGTTTTTGCGTGATCAGATTTTCAAAATTTTTTGTTTCTAAATTATAGTGTCCGTTATTTATAGTACACCTACGTTGTTTTCAGCGCGCGCCGACGTATAGTTTTCGAGTTAGAAATTTTCAAAAGTACATTTCATACAAAAATTTCAGTTTTTCAGGTCTACTGAAAACTTCTGTTCGACCACCGTGTGTGTTTTGTTGTGTGTATTGTGCGCCTAGCCGAGACCTATCCGCTGACACCCCGTTTGCGCCCCTAACAACAACCGAAGGGCGGAAATTCGCGAAATTTAGGTATATTATTAACCGTACCGAGGTATAAAGGCAGGCCACTGTTTTCGAACAAGACATACATTTTCACTACTGAAAGCTGAAATATTAGCACTTCTTGCGCTTCTATAAAATTTTATTTGTTGGTTTATATTTATTTACGTTAAAAGAAGCGACTAAAAGCATATATTTACATATAATTTTGACATTTTTTACATATTTTCGAATTCTTCATACAAATTTTGATCGAAATTTTTCTAAGTGTTTTTGCGTGATCAGATTTTCAAAATTTTTTGTTTCTAAATTATAGTGTCCGTTATTTATAGTACACCTACGTTGTTTTCAGCGCGCGCCGACGTATAGTTTTCGAGTTAGAAATTTTCAAAAGTACATTTCATACAAAAATTTCAGTTTTTCAGGTCTACTGAAAACTTCTGTTCGACCACCGTGTGTGTTTTGTTGTGTGTATTGTGCGCCTAGCCGAGACCTATCCGCTGACACCCCGTTTGCGCCCCTAACAACAACCGAAGGGCGGAAATTCGCGAAATTTAGGTATATTATTAACCGTACCGAGGTATAAAGGCAGGCCACTGTTTTCGAACAAGACATACATTTTCACTACTGAAAGCTGAAATATTAGCACTTCTTGCGCTTCTATAAAATTTTATTTGTTGGTTTATATTTATTTACGTTAAAAGAAGCGACTAAAAGCATATATTTACATATAATTTTGACATTTTTTACATATTTTCGAATTCTTCATACAAATTTTGATCGAAATTTTTCTAAGTGTTTTTGCGTGATCAGATTTTCAAAATTTTTTGTTTCTAAATTATAGTGTCCGTTATTTATAGTACACCTACGTTGTTTTCAGCGCGCGCCGACGTATAGTTTTCGAGTTAGAAATTTTCAAAAGTACATTTCATACAAAAATTTCAGTTTTTCAGGTCTACTGAAAACTTCTGTTCGACCACCGTGTGTGTTTTGTTGTGTGTATTGTGCGCCTAGCCGAGACCTATCCGCTGACACCCCGTTTGCGCCCCTAACAACAACCGAAGGGCGGAAATTCGCGAAATTTAGGTATATTATTAACCGTACCGAGGTATAAAGGCAGGCCACTGTTTTCGAACAAGACATACATTTTCACTACTGAAAGCTGAAATATTAGCACTTCTTGCGCTTCTATAAAATTTTATTTGTTGGTTTATATTTATTTACGTTAAAAGAAGCGACTAAAAGCATATATTTACATATAATTTTGACATTTTTTACATATTTTCGAATTCTTCATACAAATTTTGATCGAAATTTTTCTAAGTGTTTTTGCGTGATCAGATTTTCAAAATTTTTTGTTTCTAAATTATAGTGTCCGTTATTTATAGTACACCTACGTTGTTTTCAGCGCGCGCCGACGTATAGTTTTCGAGTTAGAAATTTTCAAAAGTACATTTCATACAAAAATTTCAGTTTTTCAGGTCTACTGAAAACTTCTGTTCGACCACCGTGTGTGTTTTGTTGTGTGTATTGTGCGCCTAGCCGAGACCTATCCGCTGACACCCCGTTTGCGCCCCTAACAACAACCGAAGGGCGGAAATTCGCGAAATTTAGGTATATTATTAACCGTACCGAGGTATAAAGGCAGGCCACTGTTTTCGAACAAGACATACATTTTCACTACTGAAAGCTGAAATATTAGCACTTCTTGCGCTTCTATAAAATTTTATTTGTTGGTTTATATTTATTTACGTTAAAAGAAGCGACTAAAAGCATATATTTACATATAATTTTGACATTTTTTACATATTTTCGAATTCTTCATACAAATTTTGATCGAAATTTTTCTAAGTGTTTTTGCGTGATCAGATTTTCAAAATTTTTTGTTTCTAAATTATAGTGTCCGTTATTTATAGTACACCTACGTTGTTTTCAGCGCGCGCCGACGTATAGTTTTCGAGTTAGAAATTTTCAAAAGTACATTTCATACAAAAATTTCAGTTTTTCAGGTCTACTGAAAACTTCTGTTCGACCACCGTGTGTGTTTTGTTGTGTGTATTGTGCGCCTAGCCGAGACCTATCCGCTGACACCCCGTTTGCGCCCCTAACAACAACCGAAGGGCGGAAATTCGCGAAATTTAGGTATATTATTAACCGTACCGAGGTATAAAGGCAGGCCACTGTTTTCGAACAAGACATACATTTTCACTACTGAAAGCTGAAATATTAGCACTTCTTGCGCTTCTATAAAATTTTATTTGTTGGTTTATATTTATTTACGTTAAAAGAAGCGACTAAAAGCATATATTTACATATAATTTTGACATTTTTTACATATTTTCGAATTCTTCATACAAATTTTGATCGAAATTTTTCTAAGTGTTTTTGCGTGATCAGATTTTCAAAATTTTTTGTTTCTAAATTATAGTGTCCGTTATTTATAGTACACCTACGTTGTTTTCAGCGCGCGCCGACGTATAGTTTTCGAGTTAGAAATTTTCAAAAGTACATTTCATACAAAAATTTCAGTTTTTCAGGTCTACTGAAAACTTCTGTTCGACCACCGTGTGTGTTTTGTTGTGTGTATTGTGCGCCTAGCCGAGACCTATCCGCTGACACCCCGTTTGCGCCCCTAACAACAACCGAAGGGCGGAAATTCGCGAAATTTAGGTATATTATTAACCGTACCGAGGTATAAAGGCAGGCCACTGTTTTCGAACAAGACATACATTTTCACTACTGAAAGCTGAAATATTAGCACTTCTTGCGCTTCTATAAAATTTTATTTGTTGGTTTATATTTATTTACGTTAAAAGAAGCGACTAAAAGCATATATTTACATATAATTTTGACATTTTTTACATATTTTCGAATTCTTCATACAAATTTTGATCGAAATTTTTCTAAGTGTTTTTGCGTGATCAGATTTTCAAAATTTTTTGTTTCTAAATTATAGTGTCCGTTATTTATAGTACACCTACGTTGTTTTCAGCGCGCGCCGACGTATAGTTTTCGAGTTAGAAATTTTCAAAAGTACATTTCATACAAAAATTTCAGTTTTTCAGGTCTACTGAAAACTTCTGTTCGACCACCGTGTGTGTTTTGTTGTGTGTATTGTGCGCCTAGCCGAGACCTATCCGCTGACACCCCGTTTGCGCCCCTAACAACAACCGAAGGGCGGAAATTCGCGAAATTTAGGTATATTATTAACCGTACCGAGGTATAAAGGCAGGCCACTGTTTTCGAACAAGACATACATTTTCACTACTGAAAGCTGAAATATTAGCACTTCTTGCGCTTCTATAAAATTTTATTTGTTGGTTTATATTTATTTACGTTAAAAGAAGCGACTAAAAGCATATATTTACATATAATTTTGACATTTTTTACATATTTTCGAATTCTTCATACAAATTTTGATCGAAATTTTTCTAAGTGTTTTTGCGTGATCAGATTTTCAAAATTTTTTGTTTCTAAATTATAGTGTCCGTTATTTATAGTACACCTACGTTGTTTTCAGCGCGCGCCGACGTATAGTTTTCGAGTTAGAAATTTTCAAAAGTACATTTCATACAAAAATTTCAGTTTTTCAGGTCTACTGAAAACTTCTGTTCGACCACCGTGTGTGTTTTGTTGTGTGTATTGTGCGCCTAGCCGAGACCTATCCGCTGACACCCCGTTTGCGCCCCTAACAACAACCGAAGGGCGGAAATTCGCGAAATTTAGGTATATTATTAACCGTACCGAGGTATAAAGGCAGGCCACTGTTTTCGAACAAGACATACATTTTCACTACTGAAAGCTGAAATATTAGCACTTCTTGCGCTTCTATAAAATTTTATTTGTTGGTTTATATTTATTTACGTTAAAAGAAGCGACTAAAAGCATATATTTACATATAATTTTGACATTTTTTACATATTTTCGAATTCTTCATACAAATTTTGATCGAAATTTTTCTAAGTGTTTTTGCGTGATCAGATTTTCAAAATTTTTTGTTTCTAAATTATAGTGTCCGTTATTTATAGTACACCTACGTTGTTTTCAGCGCGCGCCGACGTATAGTTTTCGAGTTAGAAATTTTCAAAAGTACATTTCATACAAAAATTTCAGTTTTTCAGGTCTACTGAAAACTTCTGTTCGACCACCGTGTGTGTTTTGTTGTGTGTATTGTGCGCCTAGCCGAGACCTATCCGCTGACACCCCGTTTGCGCCCCTAACAACAACCGAAGGGCGGAAATTCGCGAAATTTAGGTATATTATTAACCGTACCGAGGTATAAAGGCAGGCCACTGTTTTCGAACAAGACATACATTTTCACTACTGAAAGCTGAAATATTAGCACTTCTTGCGCTTCTTTAAAATTTTATTTGTTGGTTTATATTTATTTACGTTAAAAGAAGCGACTAAAAGCATATATTTACATATAATTTTGACATTTTTTACATATTTTCGAATTCTTCATACAAATTTTGATCGAAATTTTTCTAAGTGTTTTTGCGTGATCAGATTTTCAAAATTTTTTGTTTCTAAATTATAGTGTCCGTTATTTATAGTACACCTACGTTGTTTTCAGCGCGCGCCGACGTATAGTTTTCGAGTTAGAAATTTTCAAAAGTACATTTCATACAAAAATTTCAGTTTTTCAGGTCTACTGAAAACTTCTGTTCGACCACCGTGTGTGTTTTGTTGTGTGTATTGTGCGCCTAGCCGAGACCTATCCGCTGACACCCCGTTTGCGCCCCTAACAACAACCGAAGGGCGGAAATTCGCGAAATTTAGGTATATTATTAACCGTACCGAGGTATAAAGGCAGGCCACTGTTTTCGAACAAGACATACATTTTCACTACTGAAAGCTGAAATATTAGCACTTCTTGCGCTTCTATAAAATTTTATTTGTTGGTTTATATTTATTTACGTTAAAAGAAGCGACTAAAAGCATATATTTACATATAATTTTGACATTTTTTACATATTTTCGAATTCTTCATACAAATTTTGATCGAAATTTTTCTAAGTGTTTTTGCGTGATCAGATTTTCAAAATTTTTTGTTTCTAAATTATAGTGTCCGTTATTTATAGTACACCTACGTTGTTTTCAGCGCGCGCCGACGTATAGTTTTCGAGTTAGAAATTTTCAAAAGTACATTTCATACAAAAATTTCAGTTTTTCAGGTCTACTGAAAACTTCTGTTCGACCACCGTGTGTGTTTTGTTGTGTGTATTGTGCGCCTAGCCGAGACCTATCCGCTGACACCCCGTTTGCGCCCCTAACAACAACCGAAGGGCGGAAATTCGCGAAATTTAGGTATATTATTAACCGTACCGAGGTATAAAGGCAGGCCACTGTTTTCGAACAAGACATACATTTTCACTACTGAAAGCTGAAATATTAGCACTTCTTGCGCTTCTATAAAATTTTATTTGTTGGTTTATATTTATTTACGTTAAAAGAAGCGACTAAAAGCATATATTTACATATAATTTTGACATTTTTTACATATTTTCGAATTCTTCATACAAATTTTGATCGAAATTTTTCTAAGTGTTTTTGCGTGATCAGATTTTCAAAATTTTTTGTTTCTAAATTATAGTGTCCGTTATTTATAGTACACCTACGTTGTTTTCAGCGCGCGCCGACGTATAGTTTTCGAGTTAGAAATTTTCAAAAGTACATTTCATACAAAAATTTCAGTTTTTCAGGTCTACTGAAAACTTCTGTTCGACCACCGTGTGTGTTTTGTTGTGTGTATTGTGCGCCTAGCCGAGACCTATCCGCTGACACCCCGTTTGCGCCCCTAACAACAACCGAAGGGCGGAAATTCGCGAAATTTAGGTATATTATTAACCGTACCGAGGTATAAAGGCAGGCCACTGTTTTCGAACAAGACATACATTTTCACTACTGAAAGCTGAAATATTAGCACTTCTTGCGCTTCTATAAAATTTTATTTGTTGGTTTATATTTATTTACGTTAAAAGAAGCGACTAAAAGCATATATTTACATATAATTTTGACATTTTTTACATATTTTCGAATTCTTCATACAAATTTTGATCGAAATTTTTCTAAGTGTTTTTGCGTGATCAGATTTTCAAAATTTTTTGTTTCTAAATTATAGTGTCCGTTATTTATAGTACACCTACGTTGTTTTCAGCGCGCGCCGACGTATAGTTTTCGAGTTAGAAATTTTCAAAAGTACATTTCATACAAAAATTTCAGTTTTTCAGGTCTACTGAAAACTTCTGTTCGACCACCGTGTGTGTTTTGTTGTGTGTATTGTGCGCCTAGCCGAGACCTATCCGCTGACACCCCGTTTGCGCCCCTAACAACAACCGAAGGGCGGAAATTCGCGAAATTTAGGTATATTATTAACCGTACCGAGGTATAAAGGCAGGCCACTGTTTTCGAACAAGACATACATTTTCACTACTGAAAGCTGAAATATTAGCACTTCTTGCGCTTCTATAAAATTTTATTTGTTGGTTTATATTTATTTACGTTAAAAGAAGCGACTAAAAGCATATATTTACATATAATTTTGACATTTTTTACATATTTTCGAATTCTTCATACAAATTTTGATCGAAATTTTTCTAAGTGTTTTTGCGTGATCAGATTTTCAAAATTTTTTGTTTCTAAATTATAGTGTCCGTTATTTATAGTACACCTACGTTGTTTTCAGCGCGCGCCGACGTATAGTTTTCGAGTTAGAAATTTTCAAAAGTACATTTCATACAAAAATTTCAGTTTTTCAGGTCTACTGAAAACTTCTGTTCGACCACCGTGTGTGTTTTGTTGTGTGTATTGTGCGCCTAGCCGAGACCTATCCGCTGACACCCCGTTTGCGCCCCTAACAACAACCGAAGGGCGGAAATTCGCGAAATTTAGGTATATTATTAACCGTACCGAGGTATAAAGGCAGGCCACTGTTTTCGAACAAGACATACATTTTCACTACTGAAAGCTGAAATATTAGCACTTCTTGCGCTTCTATAAAATTTTATTTGTTGGTTTATATTTATTTACGTTAAAAGAAGCGACTAAAAGCATATATTTACATATAATTTTGACATTTTTTACATATTTTCGAATTCTTCATACAAATTTTGATCGAAATTTTTCTAAGTGTTTTTGCGTGATCAGATTTTCAAAATTTTTTGTTTCTAAATTATAGTGTCCGTTATTTATAGTACACCTACGTTGTTTTCAGCGCGCGCCGACGTATAGTTTTCGAGTTAGAAATTTTCAAAAGTACATTTCATACAAAAATTTCAGTTTTTCAGGTCTACTGAAAACTTCTGTTCGACCACCGTGTGTGTTTTGTTGTGTGTATTGTGCGCCTAGCCGAGACCTATCCGCTGACACCCCGTTTGCGCCCCTAACAACAACCGAAGGGCGGAAATTCGCGAAATTTAGGTATATTATTAACCGTACCGAGGTATAAAGGCAGGCCACTGTTTTCGAACAAGACATACATTTTCACTACTGAAAGCTGAAATATTAGCACTTCTTGCGCTTCTATAAAATTTTATTTGTTGGTTTATATTTATTTACGTTAAAAGAAGCGACTAAAAGCATATATTTACATATAATTTTGACATTTTTTACATATTTTCGAATTCTTCATACAAATTTTGATCGAAATTTTTCTAAGTGTTTTTGCGTGATCAGATTTTCAAAATTTTTTGTTTCTAAATTATAGTGTCCGTTATTTATAGTACACCTACGTTGTTTTCAGCGCGCGCCGACGTATAGTTTTCGAGTTAGAAATTTTCAAAAGTACATTTCATACAAAAATTTCAGTTTTTCAGGTCTACTGAAAACTTCTGTTCGACCACCGTGTGTGTTTTGTTGTGTGTATTGTGCGCCTAGCCGAGACCTATCCGCTGACACCCCGTTTGCGCCCCTAACAACAACCGAAGGGCGGAAATTCGCGAAATTTAGGTATATTATTAACCGTACCGAGGTATAAAGGCAGGCCACTGTTTTCGAACAAGACATACATTTTCACTACTGAAAGCTGAAATATTAGCACTTCTTGCGCTTCTATAAAATTTTATTTGTTGGTTTATATTTATTTACGTTAAAAGAAGCGACTAAAAGCATATATTTACATATAATTTTGACATTTTTTACATATTTTCGAATTCTTCATACAAATTTTGATCGAAATTTTTCTAAGTGTTTTTGCGAGATCAGATTTTCAAAATTTTTTGTTTCTAAATTATAGTGTCCGTTATTTATAGTACACCTACGTTGTTTTCAGCGCGCGCCGACGTATAGTTTTCGAGTTAGAAATTTTCAAAAGTACATTTCATACAAAAATTTCAGTTTTTCAGGTCTACTGAAAACTTCTGTTCGACCACCGTGTGTGTTTTGTTGTGTGTATTGTGCGCCTAGCCGAGACCTATCCGCTGACACCCCGTTTGCGCCCCTAACAACAACCGAAGGGCGGAAATTCGCGAAATTTAGGTATATTATTAACCGTACCGAGGTATAAAGGCAGGCCACTGTTTTCGAACAAGACATACATTTTCACTACTGAAAGCTGAAATATTAGCACTTCTTGCGCTTCTATAAAATTTTATTTGTTGGTTTATATTTATTTACGTTAAAAGAAGCGACTAAAAGCATATATTTACATATAATTTTGACATTTTTTACATATTTTCGAATTCTTCATACAAATTTTGATCGAAATTTTTCTAAGTGTTTTTGCGTGATCAGATTTTCAA